>VDFB02351205.1:0-15676 GCA_007258455.2 Sequoia sempervirens
AGATTCCTAGGTGGACTAAGTCACCATCTGTGGCAGATTAGTCCCACTGCCAAGCCTGAAAAGTGATTTTGACATTTATGAGTACCCATTTGGTAGAAACCTATTATGGCAGAATCTCCCTGAAATAAGACTAAGTCACACAGCTTCTTGTAAGTATCCCAGTTAGCTTTTCTAGTCAATTCTACAAGATTCCAAAGCCTCTCCCCATCACATTTCAGATTGTAGGTGCACCTCTCCAGTATTGTTTAATTATGTTATTGTTTACTTGCATTCTTAGGTCACTTTGCATATCACAATGTGTTTACAAAAAACTTGTTTTTCTTAGGTTTTACATTAATAAATCATTATTTTTATCAATTATTTTCATTTAGAAAATTCTATTTAGACATATTTCAATCATACTATCATTAATATTTAGTGAACCTCCACGTTTTTGAGGGATACCTTTCTCTCTTTAGGTGAATAACCCTAAAAGTGTAAGAGAGAAGCCCCTATAAAAATTTATGGTTCATTTTCATGAACCTAATTTTTGAACATTTTACTTTTGATTTTAAGTGCATTTGCATCTTAGGTTTAACTTGCATCAATATTTTATTAGGTTTTCCATTGTTTAATTTGCAGTTTAGGGTTTTAAAATTTGCATTAGTGAAAAGCTCATATAGCTTGAATTTTTTCATTTTATTTCATTGAAAATTCCAAAAATTCTACATATTCATAGTGTAGTTACGTCTATACATCTGAAAAACATAAGTTGCATTTAAAATTTCTGAAAAATCCAAAAAAAATCACTACTAGGACTAATTCGACACACTGGGCGACTTAGTCCTCCTGTACATTTTTCATAGTAATGTATGTCATTTTTTTAGCATCTTCTACATTTCTATTTTCTATTATTTCATTGTTGTTATAGTTTGTAGAATTGTTGTTAATTAGCATTTATTGTTGTTAGTTTCATTGCATTTCTATTCACCCACATTTAGAAACCTTTGCATGAGTGTTTGGTGTCCTATTACTAATACCTTAGTGAGAAGAAGCTCAAGACTCATGTTATCCCATGATAATACACTCGTTGTGGATCTTGGATTATCTAGTGCTTCCACTCCTAGTATTTCCACTCGTACACTAGGTATGGACCCTACCTTTAGCAATGCTTTACATTCTAATAACATGCAAGTTAACACACAAAATGATCACATTTCACAAGATAAATTCATAACATTCATGAGGACTTAACACATCTTTTTTTTTTTAATAAAAGGGGTAAAAATTTTATTGAAGATCAGAAAGCAACATTACAAAGGAAGCAAAAGACTGAGGTCCCAATGAATAACAAGAAGAACAAACCAAACTAAGAAAAAATAGCCAACACCATCATTTGTCACCATTCCCAGCCCTATCTTCAGCAAGAATATTCATTAAATCAAGACAGAGCTCCTGAGGAACCAACTCCCACTCCTCAATTCTCCATCCCTCAACATGCTCAGAAGCCCATTTCACCAAACAATCAGCTGCCCTATTCCACTCCCTTGGAATATGGACAAAAGTGATTGTTTCCATCAAAGAACTAACCCAAAGAATTTGTTGCACAACCCTAGCCAACTGCTAGCTGACATTTGCCACTTTCTGCTCAATAAGCAAATTGATCAATATCTGAGAATCAGATTCACAAACAATCCTTCTCCACCCCAAAGCACGAGCTCTCTCAAGAGCATCAAGAATAGCCAACCCTTCCACCAAGTTGATGGTCTGTGTCCCTTCATAGATCAAAAAGAGGAAGATCACTGAGCCCAAAGAATCCCTACCAATTCCCCCAATGCCAGCCAGTCCCGGATTGCCCCTTGAAGATCCATCAGTATTGATCTTCAAAACACCGAATGTGGGAAGTTGCCATTTTCCATCCCTATCAATTTTATGCTTCTCTCGTTGTCCTCTCTTAGCCCTTGTCAAAGCCAATGATGACCCCTAAAACCCCAATCTCTCCACCAACTCTGTATCCCTTTTCACCAAAGGGAATTCCATTTCACACCTAGCTTCCACTATTTCCTGAACCATGCCCAATAATCTCTGCCAAATTTGTTGTACTAGCCTTTGTTCTCCACGAAATATCCTTCGATTACGTTCCAACCAAATCTACCACAATAAGAAGATAGGCCCCACAAACCACACCTCCTACAAAAAAGAGGCCATAGAAAGGGGCCGACCCATCCCCTGCCAAAATTCAATCAAGGAGGAAGCATGAACACAAGGACTTCTCATAACACCCCACCAAAAATGCCAAAGCTGAAGGGAAAAAGAGCAATGAAAAAACAAGTGAGTAGAGTCCTCCTCATTAGCCCCACACATAACAAAAATAGGACCCTAGAAACCTCTCTTTCGAATGTTATCCTAGGTCAAACACTTATTCCAGGCCAACATCCAAACAAAGCAGTTACATTTTGGCCAAGAAAGCTTCTTCCGGACCTTCTTCCACCACTAAATTTTAGGCCCAATCAACCTATGAGACAATAACACACTATAACCAAAGGCTACAGTCTAGGTCCCCATAGGATTGGGGGACTAGGCAAGCACGTCATCATCTCAGAGAGAGCTACATCTTCGACTGGAGAGGATACTTTGCAGCACCGCACAATCCTCCTACAAACCAACATCTAGCCACTCATCTAGAGACTTCCAATTGGCCACCTCCATCTAACCATAGGAGGAATAGGACTTAAAATCACTCACCCGTGACCAACCAACCTTAAGAAATCTCTGGAAAAGATTCAAAAAATTGGGAAATAGAGAGGTGATGGGAGGAAAACCATCCCAAGAATCAGACTAGAACTATACCTCTGTCTCCTTCTTGTAGATCCAAAATAATCCATCCTTAATAAGCACAACCCATTTTTTGAGGGTGCCCCATATCACATAGCCCTTCCCCACAAGGGGGTACCTAGAAATATCAAGTTGAGGGATCCCTGGGAGATACTTCTGAGAAAGAACCCTGGCCCAACTCTTATCCTGCTTGTTACACCATTGCCAATACAATTTTGCAGCTAGAGCCTCCCCAATCAGTGCCAACTGCCTCAAACCTAGTCAACCATATTGTTTCAGACTACAAACAACCTCCAATCTAACTAGACTCCATTTGGAGGACTCCAAGCAACCAGCCCATAAAAATTGTCTTGCCATAGAATCTAGGTCCTTAAGAAAGCCCATAAGGGCAACTTGGCACTGCATCTATAAATGGGCAGAGCCTACACCACTGACTTAATCAACTGGACACGACCAGCAAAGGTTAACCATTGATGAGTCTAGTGATTAACTTTCACCCAAAATTTATCCAAAATAATCTTCCAAGACTCCCTAGGTAGTCTACACATCGAGATAGGAATTCCAAGGAAATTCAATTGGAGAGTCCCAATCTGAAATCTCAAATTTTGGGCAATCCTCTGTTGAATGGGGCCCAGAGTGTTGAAGAAGAAAATGGAAGACTTTCCCTCATTAATTTGTTGACCAGAGGCAACTAGGTAAACATCCAACACTCTTCATAAATTAGAAGCCTCTCGTATTGTAACCATCCCCATCAAAGCAGTATCATCCACAAATTGTAAATGATTTTGTGGAGGTAAGGTGCCACCCCACCTCCAACCCTGAATGAGACCAAACTCCACACTCCATTTAATCCATCTCCCCAAACCTTCATCCAAAAGAATAAACAAGGGGAAAGAGGGTCTCCCTGATGAAGCCCCCTAGAAGCACCAAATAACTTAGAGTGACTCCCATGGATAAGCACAGAGAAAGAGACTAAAGTAACACAACTCAAAACCCATTGAATCCATTCTTGAGCAAAACCAAAAGCACCAAGAACCTGCCAAAGGAAGGACCACATGACTCTATCATTTGCCTTAGCCATGTCTAGTTTGATAAACATCTCTTTTTCTTTAGAGATGGCCATATAATGTATGACCTCAGTTGCAATAACAATCCCATCCAGAATTTGCCTACCAGTAACAAAACCACTTTGTTCCTCAGAGATCAGCTCCTTAAGCCCCTTTTTCAACCTATCAACAATAAGTTCAAAAATAATTTTATAAATTACATTGTGTAAAGAAATGGGCCGAAATTAGCTTAACCTATCTATCCGCTCACTCTTGGGAATAAGAGCCAGAAAGGTAGCATTTAGAACCCTTAACATCTACTTTTTTTTTATATTCTTGAACCACTGCCAGTAGATCAAGTTTGATAATATCCCAGAATTCTTGAAAAAACTCAATTGGGAAGCCATCTGGACCAGGCGCCTTCCCTTTCTTCATATTGAAAACAATCCCTTCAAGCTTTTCAAGTGAGATATCACTCATGAGTTGTTGATTCAAATCTCCAGACACGAGAGAGGGGATACAAGAAAGAATTTGTGCTTCCTAAAGAGACCCCCTTGCGACTCCTCCCTAAAAAGAGATTCAAAATATTGCACCGCCTCCCTTGAGAATTCTAGGAAGGAGGAAAGATAGTCTCCCCTGTCATTCACCAAACTAGAGATAAAATTACCATGTTGCTTGGCTTTCACCGAATTGAAGAAGAAAGCTATATTTTTATCCCCTTCCTAAAGCCACTCAATGCGAGCCTTATGTTTCCAATACATTTCCTCTCACAACTCCCATTCTCCAAGAGTTTTCATAGCCTCAACCTCATCCTGAAGCAACTCAGTCGTCACCCCATCCTCCCTTAACCTGCTTGTGATACCATCCAAATCAGCCTGAGCCATCACCTTTGCATGGAAGACATTCCCAAAGTACTATCAATTCCACTATTTGAACTCATATTTAACATACTGAAGTAACTTAGCAAAGGAATACATTGTCGTGCCATAAGCTGGTCTACCTTTCTTCCACCAGTCAGTCACAAAAGCCTTCAAAGAAGGGTCTCGCAACCACATGAGTTGGAACCTAAAAGAGGGCATACAAGGCACACAAGTTGACTCAGTAGCAAGCTTAATAGGCTAGTGGTCTAATCCTCTCCAATCCAAGAACTTAGAGCAAGATGACCACATCCCTCCAACCCAGTAACAAGAAACTAGATATCGATCTAATCTTTTGGCAATGTAGAAATCACCAACCTGACGATTGTTCCAGGTGAACTGACCATTGTTGGGTTTGATATCAACAAGATTCAAGGTATTGATATTGTCATGAAGTAGTAGCGCAGAGGGCTCCAACCTTCCAGTACCCCCTCACTTCTCAGCCAACTCACAAATAGCATTGAAATCTCCAACCAAAATACATACATGAAAAGGCGTCATACAATGGATAAGGCTGATATGGGACCACACACCTTGTTTACCCTGAAAATCCATAGGAGCATATATATTAGAAAAGAGAATGACTTCCCCTGTCTCAAAACTAGTAGCAATCATAGACATAGAGGATTTAGAAGAAATTCACCAAAGAGGTCGGATTCTCCATAGATTCCATAAACATGCTAGACCCCCAGAAGCTCCATGAGCTCCAATGCACTGTCACTCCCCATTCCTCCATAACCTAGGTGCCAAACCTTGAATATTCTCAATAGATAACTTAGTTTCCTGCAAAAAGAAAACATCAGGATCTTGACTTCTAACTAAATCATGAACCGCTTTTTGTCTAGGGCCGATGTTCAAGCCCTATACATTCCATGACAGAACAATCATTTCAAGGGGCTTGTAAAAAGAGAATCTAGAGTCTTTACTGAACCCAACTTTACCAAATTCTCACTTGCTAGTTTAATCTTTTCCATATCCTTTTTTCTACTAGGTTTAGCAAATTTCTTTATCCCACCCTTCTTAATATCCTTCTGCATGATGCCCAATTTGGGGGGAGGCTTGGTCTTCTTAGCCTGGTCCAAACCAGTGTTCCACCTAGGAAGAGGAGAATCCATGCCTACTGTTGTAACAATGGCCTCCACACCTACTGTTGTAACAATGACCAAGGGTTCCTGCACCTCAGAAACCCCAATAATACATTGATCAGCTTCCATGTGCAAACAATCATCCCTTTGAATCTAGAAGAATCAAGAGCAAGATCATAAAGACACCCCTCAAGCCCTTAATTCTAGGATTGATCAATCACAGGGACTTCCACCTCCTGACTGGCTGGGCTCATCCAAATACTCAAAATCTGTTGGTGCCTCATCTTTCCACTTTCTTTAGAAGGAGCTCATGAAGCCCGCATTACGATTCCGGGCGAACAAACAAAACCGTAGGAGCTTACACACTACACCTCATGGGATAATCTCTTCCATGTCCTTTAAAGGAGATTGCCTGGCAGGTTGTGATGGACTCATAGGCCATGGACATCTCTGCTACAAATGGCTTATTTGCAAATAAAGCGGAGTTACATGAGGGAAGAGTTTCGCAGGAGTCCAAATCTTTTAAAGGAATAAGATCTTTATATATATACCATTGCATTGAGGCTGCATAGATGCGTCTCAACTTCATTGCAATTTCATTACCTTTTGCCCAAATTCTGGTGAAGTCCCAACTTCAGTTTTTCCAAACACAGGGGCCCAAAGGTGCAGCAAATCCTATAAGCCTGACATTCCACCAGGAGCCTGCAGTGAAAGCGAGGCATACACTGCATGAGAACCTTGATTTGGGAAGCTCCCTCTGGGGTTAAAACCTACAGCCACCATGCTTAAGCGGTAAACAGCCTGCCCATTATGAAAGGGCCTCCCTCAAATACCCTATTACGATCAACAATGCAATTAAAAGTAACCATGAAATAATTGTTCACCGGAAACATTATCTCCATTTCCCCCTCTGGCTCCCATGTCCTCCGGGCCCAAACCTCCAAAAATTTCAAGGAAACCCTCATCCCCAAAAACTTACAATATAAGGAGTGATTTGAATAATACTCAACATCTTAGGCAAATAAATTTGGTGAACAATTGGTTTGGCTCTCAGCACCTCAGGAACCATTTGTTAATCTTCATGATCCGTGAGCCATTAGATAACCCCAAATAAAAAATCCCTGTATTCTGAGCAAACAAATTATTATTGAAGGTCTTCATCCCTTGACCTAAAAATTTTGAGCCTATCGATGCCCGAAAGTCCAAGTGAGGGCTCCTCATTGATGTCTCACCCTTTGAGCAAGCCATCATGCCCATGACAAAAAACACAATCCCCAAAAATGGGTGGGGAAATACTCCCCACACCCTTCCTCTTAGCACCGACCAACACCAAACCCCACACCTTGAATCCTCCCCACCTGCGTAGCAAAAACAAAGACACCAGGAAGAGAATGCACTAAGCCTTCTCCACCACCAAAACACCTCCACCCCACCGATATGCAAGCTCCACCACCAAATGAACCTCTCAAACCAGCATGCAAACGCAATAACTTACCATGCAAGGGATTTCATGCAGGCAACAAGCCACGAGTAGAGAGTCCAAACACAATCCAACAAAGAATATTCTTAACTCAAAAGATGCCCCCCATGTCCAATCCCCACCAAAAACACAGATCACCCCACCCGCATGCAAGAGAACTCCTGAAATGCAGAGGGAAGATAGAGCTAGGGTGTCAAAAACCTAGCTCCCCCAGATGCCTCCTAGCTGCTCGCCATCCTCTTTTTTCACTCAATCCTCAAAAAATCACTTAACACATCTTCAACATAACCTGTGTCTTCAAAACATTTCTATCACTATGATCCCTACAATAGAAAATAGCAATCGCCTAATTGAATGTGATGATGGCCTAAACGTTATGAAACAAATTGCTAAGATATACCATAAACATTCTCCTTCAACCTCTAGTACATCACAACTAGCAAACACTATGGTTAGTCAAGGAGGACTTAACACTCCTCCTCCTTCAATAGTACCATCCATACCTACCTATACCACTCCTCAAGTCACAACCACATTGGAACATGTTAGAAATGTGATTCCTTCCTTGACTATTCCTACTATCATTCCTAATTCTTATGTGGCATCCCATGTTCTCTCCTCTTCCACCATACCATCTATAAGCATTCCATTCACTTGCCCTACCACTACATACACTCCATCACCACTTTCCCTTCTACCTCATACGAATTACACTAACCCCCTCATAACACAACTTTTCCAAACCATCCCCTCCATGCAAAAACAAATATCCACCATCAACAAAAACTAGAATGGACCACCCACCTATTATGTTCATAGCAGCCCCCTATCTAGAGAAATATTATGAACACTGATGCCACAAGGAATAAAAATTCCTAGATTTGAGAAGTATGGAGAGAAGGGAGTTCCTTCTAACCATGTTAATGCTTATACCCCCTTATGTAGTGACTTTTTCCTTGATGATAAACTATTAGCCAAAATGTTTCCTATGACTTTAAAAGACACTACCTTAGAATGGTTTTCATCCTTACCAAACAATTCAATTAGTTCATTCAATCAACTAGTTGATGCATTTATAAATAATTTTTAAGTGCATATGACTCCTAAGAAGACCTTAGCCAATTTGATGAGATGAAAACAACATGAAGGAAAGGTAACTAATTTTATCTCATGAAATCAATCACTTTACTCTCAAATTGATATTAAGATTCTCGATCCACGTCTTCAAAATATGTTTATTGAAAACTTGCAAACTAAAATTTAGGATAAACTCAAAATTATGAAATTCCCCTCCTTTATGAACTTGTGTACCACCCTTTGTGATTATCACAATTCGGTTAGTAGTTGCGATGCAAAGTCTACTTCTAGCCAAGTTGAGAAATCTAAACATGCCAATCCAAACAATTCACAACCATTTAGAAAACAAAACAAAGGATTTTTATAGTTCAACACCCCTCAACAACCAAGTAGCAGCTATTAAAGTTGTGATACCTTACAATTATGGAAATCTGGAATGATAGTTCACACCTTTACCAAATACCCTCCATAACACAATGTCCCAACTTATACAACACCACATGATTACTTTACCTACCATTAAACCCCTTGATCCTACTAAGATTTTACCTCCAACCTTTAAACCCAAAGCTTATTGTCATTATCATAGACAAAATGGACATGACATGGAAAATTATAAGAATCTTAAACACCTTGTCCAAGACCTCATTGATTTCGCCTATCTATCCATTTCAAATGTTAATGTTCAAGGCAATAAGTCTGTTGCCCCACCCAATCAAAATTTACAAATTTTGACCGATCACATGCCCAAACATAATGTGTCATTTATGAAATATAGTGAAACTTCAAACAATGATGTGATGAATATTCATATAGATATTGAGCATCCTGATCGTATTTCACATATTACCACTATTAATCCTATGGATGAAATGGTCGGTGTGATAGACATTATCCCTCATAAGGGCCAACCTAAGAATTCTCTTGATACTAATTTCTCCTCTAAATACATCCAGGTTCCAAATCTTCCCGGTGATCCTCTTTACATAGCCGACTGTATTTATGACAAGCCCAGTAATAGGATACTCATCGGTCCCACCTATGGAGAGAATGTGATCACTAAGGAATTTTTGGTATTACATGATCTTTATCAAGACGATTATGATAAACAAAGAACATGTATCAAAAAACACAATGGTTTTTCTTTCCCTACGATAGGATCAATCATCCTTCCATTATAGATAGGACCAAAAATAGTAGCGTTTACATTCTCCATCATCACATAGCTAGACTAGTTTCATTTGTAGCTAGGCCATATGTGGCTTCACTCAATGAAATTTGTCCCTTCGATCATAAATAAATGTTTGAGTTTCCACTTGAAAATGACATATTCATTGTTCACCATAATGGCTTTAACCCTTTGTCTTCTAAAGGAAACTTATCCTTAGAAGCCTTTTGGCCTGAGCCCATGGAACCTAGACACCTCATAAAAACTTCTTTTTCATTTCTTACCAAAAGTTTAAAACAAAGAAAATTACAAAATTGTCACTTTGTAATGTGTCCCTGTCCATGTTTGAAACTCCTATGCTAGATGAAACAATGATTCAACCTAACCAAGAACTAGCCCCTCAAACTCAATCAACACCTGAAACTTCTCCCACATCATCTAAATAACCAAGAGATAATGATAACAACACCATCATGCCTACTTGTAGAAAACAAGTTTATAAATAAAAGGAGAAAGTGGATGAAAAACCCTCCATGGTTCCTCCCCTTAGGGAAGACAAGAAACTAATGGATGAACAATCCACTCCTTCACAAGAACAACTTGACAATAAAACAAAAAGAAAAATAGGAGCTAGGGAGTGTAGGTGTCAATTTCATGCCCTTGCACTCGCAAGATACAAGATGAAGAAAATAAAGAAAATCAAACTCGACACTTGACAAAAGTAATGCATGACGAACATCCTTCCCAATCACAAAAAAATGATCCAATACAAAAATTATGACTCGTGATAAACCCTTCATTGGACATTATCATCTGTCCTCCTATTGTGATTAATTTGGATGACGATGATGAGATCACTAAAATAGACAAAAAAGTGCATAATGATCTAAATACATTATTTTCCTCTTCCATGAGCTTAAATGAAAAATCTCCTACAACAAGTGTAGAACTTGGTACTTTCCCTAGTTTCACACTTGCACTTGTCCCTTTATCTAGTTTTCCACCCTCAGCATATCCTAAACATGATTGGGAGGAGGATGACTTGCTGAATGGTTGACTTGCATTTTCCTTACTAGTCTTTTGCATTTTATTTTTCTTTTTATTTTGTGTGTTTGTATGTGTGTAACATGTTCCCCTATGATGTGGCATTTGATGTTATTCTCTCTTTGTGATATTCTTCTATTTGTAACTTCATTCTTCTATATGTCATACATCACTTTCACTTTCACTTTTTCCTTTTTCCTTCTTTTATTTTTCTTTCCCTTTTCCTTTTGGGGATGATGCAAGGCATTGAGTCTGAAATGTCTCTTTCATGTTGACCCAAAAGGACCATTTTCCTTTTCTTTGACTTTTATTTTCTTTTATTTCCTTTTTAAATTACAGTACATTGAGCCAAATGTCTCATCATTATTAAAATATTTTCCTTTCTTTTCCCTTTTCATTTTCTTTTTTTTCTTATGTTTTCCTTTTTAGAGACGATGCAAAAGACATCAGGTCAATATATGTCTCTTTCCGTAAACCAGCCAAAGGATCTTTCTTTTCTTTAGTTTCTCTCTTTGTGTGTCATTCTTTAATTCTGTATTCAGGGAATCAGTAGTTTAAGCTATAAGAACATCTTGATACAAATGTATAGATCCATATGTGTTAAGTAATTTTTTTTTTCATTTGGGGAAATCCTTTTCTCTTTTCATATGTGTATAGAAATGTATGAATTAGCCGAGGGGATTTCCAAATTTTGGCTCATGTCCTCTTTCTTCTAGCATTTTATAGTTATACTTTTCAAGTAATTACTCACTGCTTCTTGTGCTATGAAGATCCTTTAAAATTAGAACATACAGTAAGCATTATTCTTTTTGCATTTTTCTTTCTTTTATTCTTAATTTAGCCTTGTTTACTTCATCATGTTTTGTCATTTTGTGGATATTGGGTGTAGTGTGCTTCTTGAGCATGATCTATCTTAGCATATTACATTCCTCTTGGTGGCCTGATGTGACGCACTGCATCCCCTATGTTGTCAATTTTATATTCTTTGATTGGTCCTCTCTTGGAGACATTAGACACAATGTTCACTAAGATCAAGACCTCACATAAACCAATTAAGACTCCTTCGAACATATTTTTCATGTTTCATTTTGCATTTGCTATATGGCCACATTGCATAACACAACTTGCATGCCTATAGTGACATCACATTTGTTCATGAGCTCTAAGCATGCAAAGCTTTGCTTGTCTCATCAAGCTCAAAATGCCATTTTCCTTTGCGGCACCTTATTAAAGTTATTAGAAAGTCTAACTTTCATATGGTTGAGTAGGAAGCCCATTTCCAGGCATCACTTTTCCCCATAGCCATCTGCGTGTGTGTGGATGCATACCATCCATGAGTCTATGTTCTCACCTTTAAGGCCTTCTCACCTAGAAGACAACCACGAGTTCTATCACCTCAGAGTGAGTATACATTTGTTTTCCAGAAAAAACAACCTAGATCTGATTTGCAACATGCTAGACCAATGATTGAATCTTGATCAAACATTATTTTCTTTCTTTTCTCTCTTTCATTATTTTTTATCATTCTCGTGTGTGTTCCTTTGTGCTAATGATTGGTTTTCCATAGGATATTTTTCCTAGGGGCTTGATCATCCCTCTTGATTATTGTTGTTTCATCTTACCAGCATGAGTGCATTTGGATCCCTCTTGATGTGCATGTTGTGCTACTTTAGTGTGAGTTTGAAGCAAGTTCATCCTCTCACTAAATGGGGGCTTAATGTGTCACCATAAAATGTATAGTTGGAAATTTTTATGCTTAGTTAAGTCTCTCTCATGGACTTTGTCATGATTTTTCCTAGATTTAATGTTGTAATGTGGTCAACACATTAGCATGAGGTCTTGGACCCTTGAGAATCATTAAGAATTCTAGGATGTCTTGTAAAAGTGTTGTGAAGTGTTGTAACCCACTTTAAAAAAATTCTAGGACCCTTTTATTACAATTCACCTAAATAACCCCTTTTTATCACTTACCAAGTCTTATTTCAAAGTGTTGTAAAGAGTTGTAACAAACTATCATGCTTTTCTAGGCTTGCCATCAATAATTCAATTGTTTCTTATGTTTAAATGATCCCTTAATGCACTTTTCGGCCCTACTTAAGTGTATTTTTGAGAATATTCCTGTTAAACCTAATTAAATGCACTTTAATCCCCAACACCCAGTAAAACTCCCCTGGTGGGACCAAGTCGCCACCTTGGGTGAGTTAGTCCCACCAGGCACAAAAATCAAAATAATTTCAATTTTCTAGTAGGATTTTATTCTCTTGATGTTGAGGTTGGCCTATGATGTGTTATTTTTGGGAATTATTGGAAAATAAAGTGAAAATAAAGGTTTTCTTCTCTCATTTTACACCTAATTCATCCAACAATCAAGAAATCAATCTCTTAATTCATTCTCAAGCATTCAAGCATTTCTAAGCATTATCAAGTCATCCATTGGAGTACTTCATTGCATATCTTCAATTTCAACATCAAGGGTTTGGTAGTTTATGACGTACATGACATTTCGTTCATCGTTACTATCTTTTCTATTTCATTTCATTTATCAAGGTTTGACAAATTGGTGACCAAGGCAAGCCTTGATTCTCTAACCCTTAACCCTTACCACAACTTTGCATGTGTGTTTGCAAGTCTTGTATGTAGATTTTTTCAAAGTGTTTAGGTGTTAATAAGTGGCAAATCCATCAATCCGACAAAACTCTAACCTAAAAGATATTCGTCTGATCAAAACTTTAATGGAGGAATGGAGTCATATTTACGTTAAAACTTCAAAAGTTAACCTTTTGCAAAGCTTCAGGACTCTCTTATGATATTTTATAATAAAATGAGTTTTTTACTAAATGAAACAACTCCTAGATGAATTACCAAATTCAAATATAGTCCTCACAAGTTCTTAACAAATTTGAAGCAAAATATAGTAGTACAGGTCCATATAGACCTAGAAATGACTAGAGAAAACAAAAAAATGATGAAAACAAGGGAAATTCTTGTTATTATTCCTTCCAAATCCTCCAACCAACATGTACATCAATGGAATTCACATATTTAAATATCCCCCAACATGAACCAACCGAATCAACAACCTTCAACCAACTTTCAAACTCCCCATGACTGGTGGAGTTCAAAAATTGTACTTTTCCTTTGCATTTTGTTGACAACATTTACCATTTTTTTGCATTATTTGCAAATTGACTCTCCTATTCACCTAGAACATTAGAAATGGTCCATCAAGATCTCATTAAACCCAAAAACATGATCTGACATAAGAAAAATGACATTTCACCCACCTTGACAATTTTTTCCCACATTGAAAACTCTTTGACGTGATGATTTACAACTTTTACAATATAGAACCCAAAAGGCACCAAGGTTTACCAATTACATCAAAATGGTCTCATTGGACTTTATTTAACTCAAACACTCAACTTTTCATGTAACAATTGCAGAAAATTTATTGGAAGGATTGTTACTCCTCTACCATACACACCACCTAAAATGGTTTTAATGTCTCTTGGAAAGTGATCTTCAACTGTTCCACCTTTGAAAGCTTCATTTTGTTG
The DNA here is from genome assembly GCA_007258455.2 of Sequoia sempervirens. NCBI lineage: Eukaryota > Viridiplantae > Streptophyta > Pinopsida > Cupressales > Cupressaceae > Sequoia > Sequoia sempervirens. The sequence goes on from VDFB02351205.1 coordinate 14,189, forward strand.
ACCTACAAATGACACCTTGACTTGTAAATTCTGAAAACCTAATATATGCTCACTATTCTTGTGTTCATAGCCCACTTTAAAAGGCTTCCCTTTATTTGTTGAACATCCTCTGACGTCTCTTTCATTTGTGACTAATATAGGACCTACATTAACTATCATCTGTCATGTCCATGTAGCATATCTACCCTCATAACTCTATCCTTTCCTTTCCATTGGTCTCACTCCATCCTTGTATTTGAATTTATGCATTAGATTTACTATCCCCAAAGTATTTTCACTTTCAGACCTATGCATCACTGTATTATCAATCCTTGGAGTCTTGTCTCTATCAAGACTTGACTGTCCCTCAACCTTTGCAACCACTATAGGACACAACACTACTCCAATCAGAATTACATCATCTTTTCTCAACCCATCTTGCTTCATCATCAAAAATTCACTATTAACCTTCTCTAGGTCAGTCTGTATCTTCTACTTCTCATTATCTTTCCTTTCCAACTGTGCATCACCCTTCAATACCTCTATCCTATCTTCTGCAACCTTTGTCATGGCTACCAACTGGTTTTTCTTAACTTCCTCATTCTTCACATACTCTTCATTACCCATCATGATTACCTTTGCTAACTTTGTTTTCTCCTTGACTTCCTCTTGCAATGGAAGCAAAGTAAAAGTGTTCCCTTCATGCTCAATCTGATATGTATTGGCCCTTCCATCATACACATGTTTATCAAATTTCCATAGCCTTCCAAGCAAAAAATGGAAACATTGCATTGGTAGAACATCACAAAGTACCCTATCCTTGTACCTTCCATTCTAAAACTCAGCTAATGCCTGCTCATTGACTATAAGTGATTGATCATCATTTAACCATGGCACTTTGTAGGGTGTTTCATGAGGAACTTTTACCACACTTAGCTTATCTACCATTTCTCTTGACACTATATTATCAATGGATCCCAAATCTATCACTAACTTGCGTACTTTACCTTTTCTCTTGAAGGTGGTCTTGAATAGATTTATCCTTTGCAATGGTTCTTTCTCCTTGGAGGCCTTCAAGAGTTGTATTTGCAGCATCAAACTTTCACCAACTTCAAGAGCATAATTATTGAATTTTGTAGTTTCAAATTCCTCTTCTTGAATAATTTATGCTCTTCTTTCACCTTTCATTTCCACTCCACTTGATGTAGCTCCAAATTTCTTAGGACACTTAAAGGATGGATGACCATACTCACCATAGTTATAACACATTCCTGCAAACACATTAGAGCCTCTTCATTGATCTGTATATATATCCCTAAAACTTGTTCTTCCACATCTCCATCTACCTCTAGATTCAACCACTTGTTCTTTACCTTTACTAGCATCTTATTGTTCTTGATTAGACTATTTTGGTGTAGAAAAGGTTCTACTCCCTCTAGAAGTACTACCTCTTCCTGTTGTGGTCTTCTCTTGTCTCCTCTTCATTTTTTCTTCTTCCCTTATAGCCAT
>VDFB02351206.1:0-18619 GCA_007258455.2 Sequoia sempervirens
AAATCAAATTAAAGGCATCAAACTCCCCAGTCATATCCCATATCCTATGTTTATAAGATTTCAAGGTGTCATTTTTTGTTACATTTAACCCTCTCACCTGATTAACAATCAGTTCGCTATCCCGAAACACTTGTAAGCAATTGATTCCTCTTCTCCTTTCCCATTCTAAACCTTGAATCATTCCTTCATACTCAACAACATTGTTGGAACAAGAAAAAGAAAATCTGAATGCAACATAATATCTATCACCATGTGGAGAGATTAACATTGCACCCCCACTAGCTCCATTTCTGCTCCTAGGGCCATCAAAGTACATTTGCCATATCTCATTCTGCTATGGTAATTCTAGTTCTTCCTTATTTTCAAGGTTTGGCATCTTTTTTTCAGGTTCATGAAGTACATCTAGCTTCCTGAATAAGTTCATTTGGATTGTCTACTATGTTTTCCACTTCCCACTCATTTAGTAGCACCTTTGGTATACATTTAGCTTGCAATTCCTGAGTTGCAGCAAGCTGACTATCTTCAAAATCAACACAATTAACATTAACTGCACTTGGCACATAAGGCTCAATGTGATCCTTTTCCAATGACTTAGATTTAATTTTTAATTTTGTTCCATATCTGGTCCTGAAGAGCATATGGGACCAATTAAATGATAGATAACCTCCAATATTTGCAGTGAAGTCCCTTGATAAACACAGGTCAAAGAAAGGAGGTAAGTCAATAATGAAAACATCTTGAGGAATAGAAAATTTTGGATAGGCATGTAATGTGACACCCACAGTGTTGATTGTTGTACCGTCTAGCTAAAGCACTCCTTTCTCAAGGGGCTGATATTTTAGTCCTAACTAGTCTGCAATCTTCTTTGGCATGACTAAACTACTAGCTCCATCATCAACCATGAAATTATGAATTATTTTATCTCCTACAATCAATGTCACATAGAAAGGAGGAGGCTTAACACCCCTTCTAGACTCTTTTCCTGGCTATTTATTTTGTTATATATCATTATCCTTCTGTTCATTTGTGAAAACAGTCCTAACTGTATCAACCAAAGGTTCATTAATCACTAATTTTTTCATTAAGGTAGACTATAATAGCTCCTTTTGACCTGGTATTGCCAAAGAATTCCACATAGACATTGCGATATTCATCTTTTTCATATTTTCAACAATATTGAAAGGCACTGTAGAATTTATCTTATGTTGTACTCTTGCAACAACAGGCTTAGTAGTTGGGTTTCTCTTTAGCAACTACTTGTGACGTCCTCTGCAAAATGTGAGGCACTTGTGATGTAGATGGTTCTATAGTTACAACTTTTCCTTTATCAGCTTCCTACTCAAGTTCAAAGGCTCTCTTCTTTTCTCTTGTGTTTGCAGCAATTGGAGAATCATTTGCCTTAACTCCACAAAACTCTTCTCCTTGCCAGTTTAGAAGAGTAGCTTCACTTAAGGACTGGTCTTGCTACTAGAAGGTTCCATCATTAGGTGCATTCTATTGTGAATTTGAAATGCTCTGCACCATCAAGGCTTGATTGATAATTCCATTTGAACAAGTGGCCTAAATATGAGGCTAGTTGCAAGGATAACACCATTCATAATTTGTAGCCAAGTTATTCTAAATAGGGACAATGTCCTTGGCTGCATTAATAGGAGTGGGATTGTAAACTTGAAAAGGCCTTGGATTAATATTTTGTCTTAGGCCTTGAAAATTGCCTTGATAAGTTTGTCTATTGGCTTGATACTACTAAGCATGATAAGGTTGATTTGTAGCTTGATTATGTTGTTGGTAAGGTCTATTGTATGACTGTTGTTTTTCTAAGTTCACCAATTTATTACCAAAGGTTTGCAGCAGACTCTTAATCTCTTGAAGCTCCTGAGATGAGCTTGTAGTGGCATTTTCTTTACTTGCAGCAGCTGGAACAGCTAGAAAAGGTGTAAAAGGTGGTATTTGAAGTGGCATACTAGGTTGTATCTTAGGAAATATTGGCATTGGTGGCCTAGGGGCAATCTTACTTGCCTGGATTAAATAGTTTATTTCCCTTATTGCTACCTCATAAGCATCTGGTAGAGACACTCCCCATTGATTGTGTCATAACTGCTATCTCACTATTTATGGCTTTCAAATAATACAAAAAGGCATGCTCAGGAGAAGGCCACATAGTAGTTGGGATTCTATCCCAAGTTTTCTGAAATCTGAAGTTAAAATCTGACATTTGCTCCTGAGGAGCTCTTTTTATAGTTGTTAATTGCTCAACGAGTGATAGACGATCAGATTTGTCTTGAAACTGCTTATGTAGCTTGTCCCCTAATTCATCCCAAGTTGCAATTGACCCAACTTGCAGACCTCTAAACCATTGTAATGATTTTCCCTTAAAGGAGGCTACAAGCAATCTGACAACTACATTCTCTTGGATTATATGGTGAACCCCACAAAGGGATGCCATGTCTCTAATATGTTCAATAGGAGTTGTTTGATCTTCTCCTGTGAAAAATGGTAAACTCTTCAAGGCTGCTACAAGGATATGATCATGTTGGGCCAAGTTTAATGGACTGCCTCCATTGAATGACACAAAAGGTTGATTTCTAGCCATTTGTACAACTGGAGGTTAATTGACTTGAACTGAAACAATAGAAATAAGGGTTGTAACTACAACAAAACTAGCTTTAGAAATTGGTCTAAAACTTGGTGGGGTTGATTGAACCCTCTTTGAAATGGACACTCTTTTAACAAACCTACTCTGCCTTCTAAGTGGAGATAACTACAAATAATCAAAGGATTCTAAACTTATTATCTGAATCCTTTTCATGTAAAGTTTCACAAGACTGGTTTTAAACTTTACCCACAATGGAAGTCACCAGATATGCTAAAAATTTCCTCTTAAAGGCCTATAAATGTTGGAAACATATTAAAACCAGCAATATCTATATTTTTCTTTGAACTGTCTGATTCGACAGTCCCACCAGGAGTGCCAAAATTGTTAGCTCTTATGATTTGCACCCAAGCTGAGATTAAACATAGCCAATCACGAGCAACATGGGAACTTTTATAGGGTTGTGGGTGACCTTATGACAAAAAATTACCACCAGAGAAAGTTGGCTCTTTATTGATTTAACCTAAAACTACTTGTCTTTATGAGGAAAAGGTAAGAAAAATTGCAATAATGAAATGAAACTAAAATTCTTATCCTATGGTGAAATACTCAATTGACTAAAAGCATGCAAACTTGATTTTGTTACACTTTCTATTAATAGATTGATAGAAAATTTACATAACTCATCTTTGTATATCGATTACATAAGTATTTTATGAGAATTTGCTTATACAAGACTAAAGAAAGAAAAATAATACATTTCATAACTTGAATCCTTGTATTGCTCACACAACTCATAACCTATAAATTGATACTTTCTTGCAAAGTAGATACTTTTGATGAAACAAAATATAGGGAAAAGCATAAATTTTCACAAGTATATTGATCAATCTCAATGACATGTACACAAGTAGAACAAGCGATGAGAAGGTAAAAGTGTATCAATGCTATTAAACTTTGAAGGTACTCACAGTTTGCATGACTGAATGAGTTAGAGAGAAAAGCTGAAAAAAAATCTATGATGAAGACTATCTCCCAGAAAATCTACCAATCCAAACTAGACTGAAAAATGTGTTACAAAGTGAATATATCACACCTAAGTGGTTGCACCAAAATAGGAGCTAGTAACCACCTTGGGTCGGATGCCCTAGAAAAGCCTAGAAAAAGGCTCTAGATTCCTCCTAATATCAACCAACAACCAACAACCAACAAAGTGCATTAAAGACTCCTGCAAATGAGAACATGTCTCCAAACTAAAAACTTCCCCATATTCCCCATTTGTCTCCTCCTCAAAAGCCACCAAAAGAGGGTAGGAACAATTCTAAAACCCTTAACAAAGTGATGACAAGTCAAAACAAACCCTATAATTTCTCCTAAATTGACCACTTCACTGATTGCATTAAAATACATAACAATAAGGAATGAAGGCTTATAAAACACCTTAATTCCATTTGTTACACATAAGTATGAATGTAAAACAAAAAAACTACAATGCAAGGTGGCATTTATCTTCCACAAAAAACTCTATATTCAAAGTACCTAAATCCAAAAGGACTTACTAGGTCGAATGCATAAGTGTAGGTAACACTTAGCAAAAATTGGAAAATATACAAGGGCCATAGTTTTGATTAGTCATAACACATTTTGAATAAAATGCCACCAAAACTCAATTTAGCTAAGGTGGTGGAAATGGGGTTAGAAACCCTAAACAAAACCTGAAACTTCTTCATTTTCATTTTGCAAAATATAGAAGCTTCTCAAGGAATTTTTGTATTATGACAAGAGTCGGTAATAGGAGGAGATGAAGATCACCAATCATACCATCTTTGTAGTAGCTATTTTATCCCTATACTCCATAAAACAGAAAAAACTACAACGCAGGGTGTCATTTATCTTCCACAAAAAACTCTATATTCAAAGTGCCTAAGTCCAAAGGGACTTACTAGGTCAAATGCATACATGTAGGTAACACTTAGCAAAATTGGAAAATATACAAGGGCCATGGTTTTGATTAGTCATAATACATTTTGAATAAAATGCCACCAAAATTCAATTTAGCTAAGGTGGTGGAAATAGGGTTAGAAACCTTAAAACAAAACCCGAAACTTCTTTTCATTTTTCATTTTGCAAAATGTAGAAGCTTCTCAAGGAATTTTTCCGCCGACCTGGGGTTTGAAGGTTTGTGAGAGATCTCTCTGTGAGTTTTCTGGAGAAAACGTGGCAGAATTTCTCATGACAGTGTCTTTATCCTAGAGTTTTGGGCATGCCACAACAAGGTGAGCATTCTTAAGCTATTTTTCTATAAATTTGATAGCTCTTTTTGTTGAAATATATTTGAACCGAGCTCCATTAGCCCTTTAAAAAAATTTAAAATCACTGTTATTGCACTGTGGCTTTACTTGAAAGCTTTGAAGTTTATTTAGAAGAAACCCGCATTTTCCTTTGTGATTTTCTATAGATATATGGTGATCTCTCTTTGAAATGGCTTTAGAAACCACTATTACTCCACTATTTTGCTTTGCATTATGAAAGAGCACAGATTAATTTAAGAAGCTTAAGCGGGTTTCTCCTATTTTGCCTTGAATAATTTATGATAGCCAAAACTTTGCTCTATTTCATATAAATATTAATGTGGCCGTTGTATTGCCCTGCTACAAGGATTTGAATATGGAAACCGATGGGTTTCCCTCACTCAAAATTGCTTTTGTACTACGCTTTCCAGGTAGAAATGAAAGAATAGGAAACAGTATATGAGTTTTCTTCATCCAGTAACTGAGTGTTTGCTAGTTGTTGCTTTCTATAGCTTTTGAGGTTTAAGAACTGTCATTGATTAATTGAAGTCTCAGGCCAATCTCTCATATTGTCCACATTTTCCTCATGGAAAATGTCATAACCCCCATGTACTATGACTATGGAAAACACTGCACCCCTTGTCACCGCATTCTGTTTTTGCAAAGCTTGAACCCTGCCATTTTTCCTCAACATCTTCCTACTGATGCATTATGACAAGAGTTGGTAATAGGAGGAGATGAAGATCACCAATCATACCATCTTAGCAATAGCTATTTTATCCCTGTACTCCATACAACAAGGATTGTCCCAAAGCAAACATATATCATGATTGTATTCTGCCTCTTTTGAGTTTGTTTATTCATGCCTTGTTCTTCTCAAACAGGATTCATAAGCACTTCAAATTGTTGTTTCCCTCCATTGTAACATTAGCTTAGAACTATTTTTCTTACTTCTCCAAAACTGATTCCATGGATGTTATAATCACACAACTTTGCTTCTTTCTTGTAACAGTAACTAAACTTTCTCTTGATGAACAGAGTAAAACTACCTGAGTCCATGTAAAACAGCCATGACTTTAACATCTCTTGCCTCAACATTTTGGTGTTTACATTCACTTCTATTACAATTTTTTTGCAATATACCTTCTATAAAAGCTACTGATTCCTTATTGATGTTGAGTTTGAATTTGTAGACAATGATAATTGTATTTGTACTATGTTTTGCACTTTAGTATTTTGCAAAGACTTTTGTTAAAACTTCCACTTTCCTTAAAAAAACTCCTTCTCAAATAATGCAATGACCTAGTAAACCATGTGAATTGTTGCTACAGGTGTAAACCTGCCCATATCTTGGTAAAAATGGTTGTATAATTGAGAGTTGTAGAAATCTATTAACATTCTGTAGCAGTTGCTTTTTAAATTTCAAATGTTTCATTCATGTTGTTAAAACATCATAGTGCTAGCAAAAACTCTCATGATTATCACTTGGTCTTATTGACCTTCTCATGCCATTTAACTGTTATGTTCTTATGAGAATTTTATTTACTATGCCAATGGGCAAGTACCTGAAAGAGATGACTGCAACTCACTTCATGATTAATGAGTACAAAAATGAACAAGTCGTTCCTTAAAGCTTTGATGACAATGATGTCATATATGCGCTATTGTTTCTCTTTATTTTGCTTATGATCACTCTGTGCCTTCTTGAAAACATATTGACTTTGGAGTTCTCTGTTTCTTTCGATCAAGCATTTTGAACTAGAAATCACCTGTCATTCTTGAATATTTCGTGCATCTTATTCAACATTTCCTAATACATTCTCTTAATATTGACATTTGATTTTCATACTATATGATCCTCATGAATAATTAAATATCACTTGTGACAGTGACCATTTGTTCACTGCCATAAATGATAATTACTTATTTGTGTGGATCATTGAGGAATGATTCATCTGATGAATGATCTCAACATACCATTAAAAGCAAATCAACATAGCACGTCGAGCTCAACCCTTGTGGGAGCCACATTTCATCCCACGTGCTGAAACTTGATAAAACAAAAACATTAATTTCCCTGTATCTGCATATGAAACAAATAGTTAGAAAAAAACATATGCATATGCCTGGAGGCTTGATAATTTATTTTCTCTCTTTTTTTTGGACATAAACAGCTTATCGCTTGTTTAATGCATGTAAAGGGAAATCTATACACTGGTGGGTGGATGTACATGTAGTGTTAGAGACCGTTATTGCTTAGAGCTCTGCTCTAACCTCATTACAACTCTTAAATGCAGGACATGGAAGCAGGGAACTACAAAGGATGCAAAGCAACCTGGAGCAAAAGACCAATTAGAACAACAGACTCTGATCAGTCATTAGGCAATGACTGGCCTATTCCCCTATATATGCATTTTTCATTCTTTCAATCCATTTGTGTATATATTGTACTTTATTTCCATTGGACAAGCTATGTCTCACGACTTGTGTGAGATAGTTTTGAACTCTTGAATCAATAAAGATTTTCTTTCAGCAATATTTGTGTAAATATTTTCAATATTGTATGCACCTGTATAAATACAACAATCTATTACTGAAAGATGTAATCTCTTCGATTCTTATGTTTATACATCTAAATACAATATAGGGAAGATTGATATGAAATTCACTTCATTTTCAGTTTGCATACACTTTTAACTCACTCAATTTGACAAGAAACAAAATGAGTAACAATAGAAAGGAGAGAAAAGGTGGAAAATTTAGTAGCTTGTTTGTAGCATCGAGTTGCTCAAATTTAAGTACTCTACCTTTTGCTACACTCATTCATTCTAATTTCTTCATTTGTAATTTTGCTATAGTTTTTTGTGCAAGTGTATTTTTGAGAGCTTTAGTGAGAAAGAGAGTTTGTTTTGTGGATTTGCATTTGTTGAGAGTTTTGTGAGAGCCTAGAATTGAAGATAGGTTGAGCTTAGAAGGAGCAACAAGCGTGACTACGAAAGTAGAGCTTGGGAGGCAATATTTTCATTTGGAGCTATAATCTAGGCATGTTGATTTTTATTACTCTATTCTTTTTATGTTGAAATGTTATTTGTCTATGAATGCCATTGTTTGTGGAAAGGATGATTTAAATGCATGTTAAGCTTGCTTGAACGGTCTTAGTTTATTTCTTGTTTTGAATAAGCTTGCATGATTCTTGGTAGAGTCTTGTTTTGGTGAAACCCTTTTGATTGACATATGCATATATACTCTATATTGAAATTTGTGTGGTTATGTTGCTATTAGAACTATACTTAGTTTGTCAAGACTATACGTATGTTGCATGAATTGTGAAGTATGAGATATGTTATTGTCTTGAAGTACTTTAATGGAAATGTCAGTTTGAACATGGGTGGTTAACTTGGTTGTTCCCAGGGTTAGGATAATCCATGGGAAAGGGAGTAACCTAGTTGGTCACTTAGTATGAGTGCATGTATGGTTATCTTGGTTATTCCTGGGTTAGAATAATCCATGGGAAAGGGAGTAACCTAGTTAGTTAGTTTTTTATGTCATCACCTTTTAGGCTAAATGTATGTTGTGATTGAAGAGTATGAATGGTTAAATACCAAATCGAGGTAAGGGTGGGTGAACATACAACCTACACTCGAAGTACTGGGTGTTGAATTCTTTGGCCAAAGTAGTGTAAATAGCCACTGTTGACAATGTCGGTTCACTGTGATCCAAGTTTGCATACTAGGCAGAGAACGCCATACATGTAGGTTGTAGCCAGTGTATGGTAGCTCGAGATATGTAGGACACACCACCATATGCTCAAGAAGGCTAGTATTATGAGGTTATCAGACCAATCTCTTTGTCGAAGGGTAGGGCCATCTTACCAGTTAGGTAGATGTGCGAGGTACCACAATAAGTCCGTAGTTGGCAGAAAAGCACTTGAGTGATGCTCTCCCTCATATAGTGAGCGGCCATGATTTGAGGATGTAAGCACCAGTTTTGGGGACACCTAGAATGTATGCACTAGTAATGGGGACATCTAGGAGGTATGCACCAACATTGGGGACATATGGATCATTATATTCTATTTGCATGTCTATATCATTAAGCTCATGGAAGCTATGCATGCAATCATGTTCCTCTGTCTTTATTGAAATTTGTAAATTGAAAGATGTTATCATGGGATTATGTAATATGAAATCGTTACTTGGGAGTTTGTAATGTTTCTTTGTAAATGCAATGGGAAAGTCTAAAATGGGATTATTTCAAATTTGCATCTTATTATTGAATTAGAAAAGAAAAGAAATACTGCTAAATGTTGGTATTCATAAACTGTTCACATGTGGGTAAAACATAGTAAAAATCAATGGGTAGAACAATGGGCATGTTACACTTGCCTTGTTAGTCTAAACCAACATATGTACTTAGGTTTAGGTATTAGGTACATTCTCTTGGATTGCAAGATATAATTTGGAGCACCAATATATTCAATGCTTAGAAATGATCTTTTATTGATCTTTAGAATTGCACCAAGCCACTCATCTATACATGCAAGATTTTAAGCCTTACAACACTCTCATAACCTACATATGAATTATAGACTTCCTCTTGATCTCGCTTCGACTCACTCTCTTTCTCTAGCTAAATATCTTTGTTAAATACTATCTTCATTAGACTAACAACTTCATGTATATAGATGACCTTTTTGTAGAATACTTGTCACCTAATCTTGATTAAGAGGGACGAAATTCCATGTACAACCCATATTACAACAAATACCTTGCCAATTTACCAAGTGAGGTCATCCTTCTCATTGGTCAACTGGGTTAAATGTATTTTCTCTTGAATTATGCAACATGCTACTTTTCCAAAGGCTCATGAGGGGTCCCAACTTTCTCACATGCTAGAGAAGTGTTTGGAAGAAGGATAAAGTAGAACAATTGAGAGGATGCACGTCTCATGCCAATCTATACTAAAGTATTACAAATTGTAGAACATTTTGTATTGATGGATGTTATCCCCTAATGATGAGTGCACTCTCAAGTGGTGCCATGGTCGTCTTAACACTCCTCCCATCCATCTAAACTTCATGCACCAACAAGTTCTCAACCAACTAACCTCACATTATTACATGCACTTCCTTAGGGTAGACAAAATAAATAGATTGAAGTGTATATACATAAGTTCCAAATAGAACTTGAAAAACTACAAAAATTATACACAAACAAGGAAAATAGAAAAATATTTTGGGTGATGTAAGATTCTCAACCCTTTAGATGCTCTTGCATTAGTTGGAGAAGAGGAACACAACTCAAAGGCAAATGGAGTAGGTTGCAAATTAGAAATTTGAAGAAAAATGAAGTATCATAGGCCTATATGTGAAACTACCAAATTTTTTAGGAAACAATTATGTAATTGCCATGATGGTTTTTTACAAAAGTGACAAATTTTCCATTGCACGAAGTGGTACTTTTGTCACAAGTTTTAAAATTATTAGTAAAACCTAATAATGCTTTAAATTCCTCTTATTCTAGGTTTTTGAAGGCCTTTTAAGATTCTTGATTGGATTGTATGTGTCTATAAAACAAGTGTAAATGCCTTAGAGTTAGAGAAGAAGGGTTTGAGTCAAATTGTATTAAATTCTACTAGAGTTCATAAGTTAATTGACTATCATAGGTAAAGTTAAAAAGTAAAAGTGTATGGTTAACTTGTTCTAGTGGTATTAGGGACTGAGATAAGCCACCCAAAAAAACCTAAGATTATATTGTTCTTTAAAGATAATAAATACACAAGAATTTTACTTTATTTTTACTAAAATTTTCTCCTAAAATTTAAATTCTTCATAATAAACCCTTGAATTTTCAAATTTATAATTTATAATTTTTTTTTTTTTATGCAGTAGGGGTGTCCCCGCGACTCAGCCCAATGGCCCAACAACCCATACCTTGGGTACCTGGGGCGAGGCTAGCCCCATGCGGGTGGACACCATAGCCCGCATATAGGCCCACCGGTCAACCGCGAGAGCGAGGGGTTGAATCCGAGATCTATGGGGAGCAAACCCACGACCCAAGCCAACTCCCTACCTGAACGGACTTCAAATTTATAATTTTTATTACTCTCAATTTCCTTCTATATAATATTATTTAATTATAAAATGCAATTGATTAATCCTTCATCACTTAAATTTATATGCGATAATTAATTATTAGGCATAACTTTTTCTAATTTATAGATCATAAATCTACAATGTTTGGAGGGTCCCTTTCACGTGAATGAAACATCTGGTAATAGCCCCAAAAATATTCTTATTATTATATAATTTTGATACTTTTTCCAATACAGGTTAAAAGCTCAGACTTTTATGATTCATATGATACAAAGAGGCGCTTCTATTAATTTCTTGAATTTTTTAATTTATTTTCTTTCTATGTTCTAGTGCGGATGTATTTGTATACGAATTTTGGTTCGCCAGATTGTAGCAGTTTGACAGAAGAGATTAAACACGGTGCGGGTGAGATCCAAACGCTTAATTTTTTTGTGTTCTCCACATACATACCTAATGGTGAACTCCAAGTGTTTTCTTTGCTTCATCCTCCTTGCAATCGGAGGCATATACTCAGCTAGGGCTGACGTTATCCATCTAAACGCCGACACTTTCGCGGACAAGGTATGGTCCTTTTCTTCCTGCTTGATTTTTAACTGTAACACCGGAATTCATATACATTTATTCATTCAGTACCCGTGTATACATGAGAATTTGCGTGCATTACATGTTTCCGAGGGATTCTGGGATCTGGTCATCCATCTAGGGCATACTTGTTCAATGCACACTAGTCGTTCAAATTATTTACTGAGTTTGGGGTGGACTAAGAGAAATCTGGGATCGCTTTACCTTCAAAATGAAATTCCTTTGATTTTGGATTTTATTGGTGTTTTTTCTTAGTAAATCACCTTCTTAACACTGGGAGAGGGATATTTTTAGTTTACATACCCCGATTGATTGTGTGTATTTTACCAAAGACACCCAGCTTTTGCGCCTGGCCTCATCAATTAGGGTACTTCACAATCTTATACTTGGTACTTCATGTCTAAAAACGGATGCAGTTCATTACATAAATATTGTATCGGGACACATCAGGTTAAGCATGCCATCTTGCATTAGGGTTCATCAGTTTAAGCATGCTGCACCCAGAACGGAATGCTGGATAACACCTCCCAAAACTAGACGTTGTTTATGACTCAAATCTTGCACCTGCTCTGGTCAATTTAAGCCCGTTGTGTTAATTAGTTCTTGCACCTGGCCTTGTTAATTTAAGCCTGGTGCGTTACTTAATTCTTGCATCTATCATTTTTAGCGTGGTGTGTTACTGAAATTTTGCATGTGAACACGTCTGGGAATTTGAATTTGGGGCTATGCTATGAGAGCCATTAACTTACTACTTTAGCTTGTCCCAATTAACTTTTTTTTTTGAATAGTTGTTTTGTGACACCAATATTGTGTCTTTATGACCACTGTAGTATTTGGATAAAAGAGAAAAGAAGGGTGCTTTTGAGCTGTTTCTACTTTCTAGGATACGAGTTTTGTTATGTTAATTTTAGTCATCAACTGCATTAACTCTATTTTCAGGCTGGTAATATTCTTAGTGAAGGGTAGAACACTTTGTTACAAGATCCTGAATTTGAAAGTTAAGAGTCAAGATGGAGAAGTATTGGAAAGAAGTATTGAAGGGATGGAATTTTCAGTTTTTGTTAATAGTAACTGTGCTTATGACTTACAGCTTAGATGAGTCTCTTATGACATTTTCCACTTGCTATATAGTGTTTTACGATTGCAAGTGTGACAGACATCTTGGGTGCAACAAGCAGTTTTAAAGAATGACACTTCCTTACCTTTGAGAGTTAAGTCAGTTTTTTCCCACAGTTGATTTCTTCTCTGTGTAATTGTAAAAGATCCTGTGACTAGAACCATCAAAATTCTGAGAGTGCAGTATCATCCTTATTTGAGAGGTTTACAGCAATTTGTTGCTACAATTGTCTTGATCCGATATCTTCTTTAGTGTAAGATTTTTTATCCATTTCACATTTTTGCAGTTACTCATGAGCAGTTTGCCTACTGTAATGTTATTTCTTTTCAAGTTAAGGTAGATTTGTACCAGTCACAGGTGTGATCCTTACAATCCACAAATCAGTCAACAGTTTTATAAACTACAAGCTTTTTTAAAACTAATAATTCAGTACAAGTAAGCATTTCCCAGCTATCATGAGGTGAACTATAGTCCTTGAAACAGAGAGTAATCATGAAAGGTTCAACATTTTATGAAATCTCCAGTAGCAAAATATTGATAACAACACTTGGTCTGGAAAAAGTTAAGCTCGATGAGAGGCTAACTTAATTCCACATTTAAGGCTGGTCTGAAATGAGTACCTAGAGGCATTAAAAATCAACAGCACTCAAGGGGAAAATGTCGCAGCCAATGATATGTTTGACATATAAAATGAATGGCGATCGACTTATCAATTATATCTACCATTTTTAACTTGAAAAATGTTATTTAGAACTGATTAGGTGCAGTCTAGCAGAATGTGAGGGAGCAATTAATACATCATGAAAAAATATTGCAACATTGATTTTATAATTATTTTGTTTCTTCAAAATTACAGCAATCAGTGGATATACATTTATGAAGAACATAAGTCAGACATTTATCATTGTCTCAATGGACGAACACTTAGAGCTGTTTGTGAGAAAGTGGCAAATTGTTGCTCATGGTAATGGCAGATTTCTTCAATATATAGAAAGAAGTGAAGCATACATAGAACAAAAATAGGAGGGTAGGGGCACTAGATTTCATACTGCACAGATGTCTTCTATTTATTCAATATTACAATCTTTTACAAGCTGCCATAGATTGATTCTTTCTAACTCCTTTTCTCTACTCTACTCTTTCTTTTCATATTTTCTCTAGCCTTATATTATACAACAGCATATATAATGCCTCAACCATTACAATTCATAGGGACATGACTGTTGTTCATGTATTCTCTATTGTTATATGCATTTGCCTGTTAGAAAAAGTCGCACATGCAGTATCCTGCCAACAAAATAGAAGAAATTGTATATACCAACTAGATGAAGAATCCTGCTAACACAAACAGTGTGTTCTTAATGGTAGTTTGTAATAAGTGTTAGAATTTTTTAACTTTCCTATCAGTTCTTTTTAATGATCACCCTCTGCCAAATGTATGGTAATCTAAATCGCATGCTTTGAAATTCAAGTCACTGTAATGTTTCCTTATAACTTGACTGTTATAATTATCACTGCTAGAATAAATTCTGTTATAATCCTTCAGTTAGGAGATTAGTAACTCAACATTCAATGATAGAATTAATAGCTCACAAGCTCTGGATCAGGTCTGAAAGCAAACATATTTTGTTGTTACAACATATGGCAAGTTTGATTCAATCATACAGTAAGCAGGTCTGAGTGCAACCCTAAGGGTTTGTGATGTCAAACTTACATTTACCAGCAAATTGTATTCAAATCAGGGCTAAACCCTACAAACATGAAGCTTGATTTTACTCACAAACAACCTGTTTTCCTTTTAGGAGGTGTAAGGAGTGCCCAGATCTGAATATGGGTGACTGTAGACCTCAGGACAAAGCCCAGATCTGAAATAAATGATTGCAGAATTCCAGTGCTTGGGTCCAGTTTTGGAACAGCAACCCCATATGCATGCAAGAAGCTACTATATTCTTCTTCCTCTGCCCATGGACTGTCCTGAGTGGCAAATTGACCCAAGAATGGAGAGTCTGAATTATAGTCTAATGCGAGCTGCGCCTGGTAACTTCTAGCAAGCTGGAATGGAGAGTCTGAATTAGTCTAGTGCCAGGTGCACCTGGTAACTCCTAGCAAGCTGGAATGGAGAGTCTGAATTTTAGTCATGCCAGCTGCGCTTGGTAACTTCTAGCAGGCTGGATCAGGGATAGACAAATTGAATTAATGAACAATTGCAGCACTTTTCCTTATTGTAATCTCGGTCTCCTTTTGGTGAATTTCTCTCAGCATATGAATTAATGGTTGGCTCGCCCTCCTTAATGTGGAGTTTCCCTCAGATCTGGTGGTATGAAGGCTGCAACAATCTGGAACAGAATCTGTGTTCAATCAGCTCCCTACAGAATCCCCTCTTTGGTTCCCTCCAAAAATGGTATGATTACTTTAGGATGATAATGGACTCTTGCAAAGGCAGTGTGTGATTACATTCCCAATCCTCCTCAGTGCTTGTACTCCTGAAAATAAAAATTAGATCACAAATATTGGCCCAAGCTTGAAACCCTGGTTTGGATTTGCCAAGAACAGAGGTAGTGTTTTTCATCCTAACCTTGAAGGTGCAATTGAGGGGTTTCGTCCTTCTTGCACAGCACAAATGGAAACTCATCAAAATCTGGTTCATGTCCTCCAAAAGACTTCACTGATCAACTTATATTAGCTGGGTGGAAAGAATCGAAGGCCCAAAATTGGGTGCCAACTTTTAAATTTAAAAATTTCACTTTATTTTATTATTATTTTATTTATTTCTTTATTTATTTGAAATAGGTCCCATGGCCCAGTTTGAGCGCCACTTCTAAACTTAAATTTTAACTTAATTTTTATTTTATATTTTATATTAATTAATTAATTTTCTTATTATTTTATATAATATTAGTATTAAAAAACACTATTTTAAATAATAATAATAGCAAGATTATTTGCAGAAAAAGGGACATGACAGACGTCCCTTCCCCAATTTGAGCGCCACTTCTAAACTTAAATTTTAACTTTATTTTTATTTTATATTTTATATTAATTAATTAATTAATTTTCTTATTATTTTATATAATATTAGTATTAAAAAACACTATTTTAAATAATAATAATAGCAAGATTATTTGCAGAAAAAGGGACATGACAGACGTCCCTTCCCCAAATTGCTTGTCCTCAAGCCATGATAACTCAAGGGCATGACCCACTTCATGCCAAGGTAACATATCATGGAGTGATGCTCATCAATCCTGGGTCCGGTACCTGTCCAATGGAATACCATTTGTTTAGAAACACCCTGCAAACCCAAATGGAATATTCTTTGTTCTGAAGCATTTTGTAATCAGGGATACTTTAGCACCAACATGCCATCATCATGAATCTCATTTTGCAATAACTTAGGCCAATGCCTTCCCACTCTTTTCCTCATGATAACAATAAACAATCCGTCATGTCCTTGTTGCACCTCTGAAAATTAGTTAGGACAGTCACAATTCAGTTGAAATCTTATCCATTTAGGTACCATGGTAGCTACAATGATGATTCCCTTTGGCTGCAACCCATCTTCAACTTCTTTCATTGAAGATTTTCCCTTAAATTGAGCCAACTTGCTGCTGTTCATGACTGATAACAATTGTTCCAACAACCTGATAGTGATATAACAGCAGCAAAACTAATATTCCTTTTCCAAAAACAAAGGTGTGAACATCGCAAAGGCTGAATTTTTTTTTATCAACAGTAATGGATAATGACCCTTTCCTTCTTATGATTAGAAATCCTTGCAAAACCAAATGTATTGAAGTGGTATGAGGGTTGATGATGATTATGACAGCAGCAGTGAGGCTGAAAATTTGGTCTGTGGCTGTCCCAAGTATGTTCCTTTTTTCCTTGAGGGGTAGGAGGTTATCAACAATTGCTCTCCTCCTTCCTTGTGGTTCAATTTTTACACAACCTTCCAAGTATGATGCTACCTCACCATGCTTATGCTGCACCACTTTGATTTTTATGTGAGCTTCTCCATGAGGTATCCATGTGGTGCTCGTGACTGCCTTAATAAGATAGTTGCCTTGACACACAACTCCCTTTATCTTGAATCCCTTCTTAGTAATGAGCTTCCCAAATAAATCTAACCAATGTATGTCAACTACTAAACTCACCTCTTTTATGGCTTGGATCCCAAAAGTTATTATCATGATGCCCCAAGTTGTACCATTTGAAGGATGGTTCTGTTCAGACCATATGTGTGCTGATAGGTAAAAGTAATAGTCATAGATTGCTCTGAATTTCTTCCCAAACAGCTCTAAGGGAGTTGGAGTGTTTGCACTTAATATTCTCAACAAGGGAACCCTCTTATACAGAATATTAAACCAAGAGAATTTCTCCATATCATGCCTGTAACACTGCATTATTTTGCCCAAATTCAGGATTGTGGTGGCTGGAAACCGTCTTGTATCAACGGAAAATACCTCATCAAAGACAATAGATGGAAAATGCATCCTCCATGTAATTAATAGCTTCTTTATGGCTGCCAATAGTATTTAGGGAAAACCGGACTTGTTGGTGTCAATAGTTCAAAAATTTGAAACAACACTCATCATGATCCATGGATCATAGTTCTTACCATAGTTGAAAAACTCGCCAAGCCCAAAAAACACGACTTGGCAAAAACTTGGCAAATTAAAAAATTGCTTAAATTTCATTAAAAATGCATTTTTTTTGCAAAATTCAATGATAAGATGCATCCAATGAGTCAATAAATGAGTACATAAAAGAAACAAGTTGAGTCTAGTTGTATTTGATTGATTTGAAACCAAAATGGGTACAAAATGGCATCCTCATGTGGAATGTGTTGATATTGATAGTTTGAAACAAAATGAAAATAGCAAATTATTTTTGTAAAACTGAAAGTAAATACTACATTAATATATTTTACATATTTACATCTTCCTCTTCCCATGTCTAGTGAAAACTATGGGAGAGGTAGAACAAGACAATATTATAGATGAAGGCTTGTAGGCAAACTTGGAAACTTGGACTTGGAGAGTACCTAGAAAATCAAATGAATTTAATGGGAGTTTGAGGGCAATGCCCCCAATGGGGTTGAGGGGCAGCACCCCTCGTGGGGTTTGGGGGCAACGCCCCTAGCGGGGTCGAGGGGTAGTGCCCCTCGTGGGGGTCTATGTAACAGCCACCACCTACTCACTAATAAAGTATGTAAATTAGTGAATAACCACTCAATTAATCATTTTTTAAGAATGAAGTTCTATGAAATATATGAAGTTAATGTGAATCCAATATAAAGGAGTCATAAAGTTGGCTTTTATTCTACCAACATATAGAATGATTTTACAACTTTTACCATTATCACAAGTCCATTTGCAACACCTGGGCGTAAGTATTAAAACTCAAGCCATAATAAGTATAGCTGCTAATACGCACCTTTTGAAAGCAGGTTGATAACATAAACAACCAATTTACATATAACAGCCATGCCCTTTCAAACAATTTAAAGATATCATATTGAAAATGAAAATACAAGTATTCAAGTGAGAGTCATTTACTCATCTAAATAAATAAGACACAAAATAAACAACTTAACATCATTTGCATTATTGAGTCCATACTATTTGCTGCTTTAACTTGAAGTGGAAGAAAGAGAGAGAGAGAGCATCACTGAAATGATTTCCGCCCTACCACGAAGCCATAGGCTTCCCCGTGCTACCCTATGAAGGGAGCCCGACCCATCACGAAGAGTCTAGCAATCCGTGGCTAACAAGTGAGAAATCTGTGCAGTTATGGAATAACGGACACATGCAACCTATTCCATTGCCTTAAGCAAGATATCTAAGCATATGTCCTTTAACCATTATGTGACTCAATTTTAATTCAACGACCCTCTCTTATTAGAATCAACTATTTCGGCAAAGCATTTGTTTATAATTTGAACC
>VDFB02351207.1:0-44591 GCA_007258455.2 Sequoia sempervirens
GGGCTGGCTCTTTGGCTCGCTCTGAATAATCATAAGAATCTTGAGTGAAACCCCCTATAAATTCTATGGGCCCTACAATTCTATGGGGCTGCCCCGGGCGAGTTCAGTCTATCGGGATGGGTGGGCCCCGCAAAGGGTCCCCATGCAGGGTGGGGGCGTAATAGTAGGGCAATTCAACTAGAATCCCCACTGCCATGTTTCAGTGCCCTACTATTTGAAGGATCCGTTCATTAATTGGTTCATGCGAGCCCATAGAATTTTAGGGCCTATAGAATAGTAGGGGCTCGCTAGCCCTTGCCGAATAGTAGGGGCCTGCTAGATTAAGCTAGAATACGCTAGAAGAAGCAATAGATAGATCCCTCTTTATTAATCAGGCCCAGCCCCCTACAATTCTATGGGGGCATAACCGGGCGAGCCTATAGAATAATGGGGCATTAATAAACCCCCAGTCCATAAAATGCCCTTCAAATAGCTTGATTGGAACCTGCTAGAGTAAGGGGCCCCCCTCCCATAGAATTGTAGGGCGAGCAGCTTGCTAGGGTAATAATTCTAGTTGCCCTCGATAGTTGCTAGAATCGAGTGAATAGTAGGGGCTCCACTCGATAGTTGCCATTCATCAGACCCTGCTGCCATAATGAATGGGTGGGTTGTTCGTCCCGATCGGGGTCTCATTGAGGGCTCTCTTGTCAAGTGGAGGATGTCTTGTCAATCAGCGAGCGGTATCAATCCGAGGCTCTTCGATCTCGTCCGCCATATAGATATAAGGGGCCTTCCCCTGCCTGTAGAGAGCCTTCCCGGCCGGCCCCTACTATAGAATAGTGCCGGCTCGATGAAGAGCTTGACTGGAGGCCTACTATCTAGCCGGGGCCCAACGGTAGTACCCCGATAGTTTGGATGGGCGTCAGCCGCCAATCTCGATCCGGTACTTCTGCGCCAAGCCCCTACCTATACGACTGGGCCCTATTCATATCCTCCGCTCGCTACGATATAGGCATGGCGCTGGAGTTGCTATTGCTGTTCCCATGGAAGTGTTTGTGAGTATGGGGCGGTCAGAGATTCGTACATTCACAGCAGCTGGACGACTCGCCATCATGATCGGTCCCGGGCCCTTCGGGGGCAAGAGAGATTGGAGCGAACCCAGCCTGTGATTCGTATCATAGTCCAGCCGGCGCCCCGGCTAGATAGTAGGGCTGCTCATGACTGGATCGGTCGGGGCGTGTGTGGGGAATTACTATAGAGGGGGGGGTGGGGGGTTATATTGCAACCAGGAAGAACTGGGAGATTCCCGGAACCCGAATATGGCAATGAATGAGAAAGAAGCGCTGCTATTATAAAGAAGGGGAGGGGGCCGAACGAACATATTCGTCGGTTTTCTTTCACAGGGAGGGGGACTGCTATTAGCTATTATAGTGGCGGGGTGTTCATGGGGCCCAATGCAAAGCGAATGCTTTGGCCCACTTGGCGAAGGGCCCCTACTAGAAATCCACTCGCTCCCGGTCCTACGCTCCGAAGTCAGCTTTCCGAATCGATCAATTCATCGGACATTTCATCCGGTAGGGCCGAGTTTCTTTCGAGAGATATTTAATGGTTGATGGCAGGATGTACGTAACATGAGTGGCGTGGGGGAGACCTAGAGATAGAATTCCCCCCCACCCGGGGGCCTCTCCTCCTCCCACCCCCTGCGGTCCTACCATTCCCCAATTAATAGTTCCTTCCCCCGGGCACCCTGCTTCATAATGGCAGTGTGCATTCATAGGGACTATAGTTGGGGTCTTCCTATGAATACACACTTATTAATCAGCCTGCTAGAGTAAGGCAGGTTGCTGCCTCCGGGAAAGAGGATAGGGAAACCTATCCCAACTATAAGATCTTGAATGAACTAGTACTAAATAAACATTGTCTTGTTTTTGTAAAAGTTTCCAACTAATGCATATATATATATATAGACTTAAGTATCAAGGTGTTATGGTGAATGAGAATGGAACATTTAATGATGTGAATCTTATGTTGAGTATGAATTTCTCCTTGATTCTTTAAATATGATATAAGACAAGATTTAAAACAAAATAACAAAGACACTTAAATAACACTCTCTTTTCCCTTGCAGAACCAAACAAATTCAATGAAGAGAACTTTGAGGAGGGGAACAAGCCCTAGCCTTGCTGAAATGTTGCGTGCAAGTAGGGGTGCATTTTCTCCACCTCCTACCATACCTGAAGAGTTACAAGCTGAATTAAATGCAATTCATGCAAAAATAGCATCACAAGAGCAAAAAATTGAGGAACTAACGAGGCAAAAGGAGCAAGGAAGTAACCACAACACTAGCCTAGGAAATAATCACAACACTGGAATTGGAATAGAAGAGTCAGACAAGGAGCACAATGTGAATACAAGTCAAGAACATGAGAGCAGCTCTAGAATTCCCACCTATAGTCACTCTTGATCAGAGTCACAATGAGGAGTGGGAAAGGACCCACTAATTTGAGAATTGAAGAATGTGCAAGCCCCTAAGTTTGATGGGACTAGGGGTGGGGATGCCGCTGAAGTATAGCTCATTGGAATGAACAAGTATTTTGGGTTGATAGAATTGAGTTCCAACACTAAGGCTAGGATTTCCATTTATCACCTAGAAGGAGAAGCCTCGCTTTGGTGGGAACATTGGTGGAAATCAAAAACTATGATATTAGTCAACTAACTTGGGACAAGTTCACCAAGCGATTTCACAAGGAGTACCTATCTTCCCATCATCGAGACCAAAAGATGACCAAATTCCATTCACTGCGCCAAGGGGGAATGTCGATAGCCGAATACAAGTCTAAATTCATGAGCTTACTTTGTCATGTGCCTGATATGAAAGAAGAAGAGGACTAGGTGGACAAGTTTATCTTGGCATTGAATAAGAATATTTTGTATGCAACCAAGCTTAGTCGACCTAAAAGCTTAAACCAAGCAGTGGAGGTAGCTTTGGTCACTAAAGAAAAGCATAAGAGCAAACATGAATGCAAACAAAAGCCATATTCCTCTAGCTACTCTGATAATAAACAGAGGGCTAATCAAGAAGCTAAATCTAAAGAAAAGGATTCTCGATAGAATAAAAGAGGCCGAAATTATAGGGAGAATTGTGGGATGGAAGGTCAAAAAGATAAAGGAGATAAAAGACAAAAATCATTTAGGCAAGAAGCACAAGGTGGTTCCAAGAGAGGTAAGGAAGACCATAAAGGACCAGTGAGTGGTTGTTGGACATGTGGAGGTGATCATTATATGAGTGAGTGTCCCAAGCATCCAAACAAAGCCACCAAACCCACCATCAAAATTTATGCAGCTGTGGATAATCATCAAGCTGATCAACAAGCTCCACTGATTGAACTTCAAGGTACACTTCTCAACCAATCCATTTTTATTCTGGCAGATTTAGGAGCCATAGATAGTTTTATTTTCTCCGATGCTATTCAAAAATGTAAAATTGATCAGAAGAGTCTTATTAGAAAGGAGATGGAGGTTAGTTTGGGTTGGGTAAGACACAAAAGATCAAGTCTTGCTTGCGAGGAGCTGAAATTGACCTAGGGATTATAAGGACCAAGGTGGATCTATGGGTCACTCCGTTAGGGTCTTATGATTTAATCCTTGGGATGGATTGGTTCCAAAAGCACCAAGCCAAGTTGGATTACTACAACAAGAAGATTGAATGTCTAGATGACCAAGGGAGGTCAATGGTTCTTCAGGGGATTAGAAGACAAGTGATGGTTCTTTAATGCAAGACACCTAGCATTGAAGACCACCCCATTCTCCAAGAGTACCGTGATGTCTTCCTTGAAGAATTGCCAGGATTACCTCCTAAGCGACAGATGGGACTTCACAATAGATCTAGTCCCAGGGGTCGAGCCCATCTCAAAAGCCCCCTATAGAATGAACATTGCTGAATAACAAGAGCTTAAAATGTAGTTGCAAGATCTAATGGAGAAAGGTTTGATACGACCTAGTGTGTCTCCTTGGGAAGCTCTAGTGTTTTTCATTAAGAAGGACGAAACACTAAGGTTGTGCATCAATTACCAGATGTTGAACAAGGTAACCATTCAAAATAGATATCCCCTACCTAGAATTGATGACTTATTTGACCAAATGAAGGGAGTTGCAATATTCTCCAAGATAGATTTAAGGTCAGGTTATCACCAGTTAAGAATTAGGGAAGAAGATATTCCAAAGACAACCTTCAAAACTAGGTATGGCCATTATGAATTTTTGGTGGTGCCTTTTGGCCCAACAAATGCCCCCTCTGCTTTCATGAGCTTCATGAACTGTGTTTTCCATGACTATTTGGACAAATTTGTACTAGTGTTTCTGGATGACATTCTAATCTACTCTGAAAATTTGCAAGAGCACGAGGAGCATTTAAGAATAGTCTTGCAAAAGTTGAGAGATTATAAATTATATGGGAAATTGTCCAAATGTTCTTTCTTTCAGCCTAAGGTACACTATTTGGGACATATTATATCGACCTAAGGAATTGCAGTAGATCTAGCTAAGGCGCAAGCAATTATAGAATGGTCTATTCCTAAAAATGTGACCAAAGTAAGAAGCTTCATGGGTTTGGCAGGATATTATTGACAGTTTGTAGAGAACTTCTCCAAGATAGCTAACCCCATAACCTCCCTTCAACGAAAGGGAAAGAAGTTTGAATGGACAAAAAAAGTGACATTGCATTCCAGAAGTTGAAGGAAGCTCTTACCACTGCACCAATTTTGCAAGTGCCTGATCCAGATAAAGAATTTGTAGTTTGGATGGATGCTTCATTGGATGGACTAGGTGGATTGCTAATGAAAAATGGGTGAGTGATTGCCTTTGGGTTCAGGAAATTGAAGGATCATGAACTCAATTATCCCACCTATGACCTAGAGTTGGTGGAAATCGTGCATGCCTTAAAGGTATGGAAACACTACTTGGTAGGAAGACCCTTCAAGCTGAACACTAATCATAAGGGACTTCAATATTTGTTCACCCAACCAAATTTGAATGCACGTCGAAGAAGGTGCGTAGAGTTCTTAAGCAACTATGAGATAGATATCTCATATGTTAAAGGAAAAGAAAACCGTGTTGCAGATGCCTTAAGTCGAAGGGTTAAACTAGCTGCAATCTCATAGTAAAGTTTGAACTGCCAAAAAGATCATGAAAATGCAAAAACTAGATCCCTTATGTCAACAAATGAGGGTAGAAATACGAGGGATTAATCCAACTGAGTACCATGTGGGAAACGATGGAATTCTCTGTTATTTGAATTGCATTTATATGTTGGAAGAGGGTGGTTTGAGAATGAAAATTCTCGTAGAAGGCCATAATGTGTCTTATCAAGCACATCCTGGGGTGACTAAGATGTATGCATACCTAAAAAATCATTATTTTTGGCTAGGAATGAAAAGGAAATAGCTTGCTATGTTGCCAAATGTCTTGAATTTCAACAAGTTAAGGCGGAGCACTATCATCCCGTGGGAACACTATATCCTCATGATATAGCACAACATAAGTGGTCAGTAATCTCCATGGATTTTGTGACGAGATTTCCTAAAACTCGACATCAATACGGCAATATATTAGTGGTGGTTGGTAAACTAACCAAGGTAGCACACTTCATACCAGGAAATGTGAAGGATGATGCCCCACTTTTGGCTAAAAGATTCATAGAGGAAGTCATTAGGCTACATGGGATGCCTGAGGTAATCATCTTGGATAGGGATAAGTTATTCACTTCCAGGTTTTGGACCTCTCTTATGACCACTCTAGGAACCAAAAGCAATTTTAGTACGACTTACCACCTTGAAATGGACGACCAAACCAAAAGAGTTAACCAAGTTTTGGAGGACATGCTCAGAATGTATGCCATGGACCAACCCACTAAGTGGGAAGAGTATCTACCACTAGTAGAATTTGCATATAATAATTCATACCATTCTTCCATCCAAATGACATCGTTTGAAGCATTATATGGTAGAAAGTGCAGAACGCCTATAGGTTGGGACAGTTTAGAAAATCAAGTAACCATAGGGCCGAAACTTCTTCAGGAATATGACACTCAAGTGGCAATTATAAGAGAAAGACTGAAGGAAGCTTCAGATCGGTAGAAAAGTTATGCGGATACCAAGTGGGCACCAAGGGATTTTTAGTAGGGGACAAGGTCTTCCTACGCGTCAAACCACACAAAATCTCAATAAAGTTTGGCAAGGCTGCTAAACTAGCTCCACGATTCATAGGGCCTTTCGAGATCCTTGAGAAAATCAGCCATGTAGCTTACTGACTAGCTCTTCCACCATCTCTCTCTCGCATACACAATGTATTCCATGTATCCTTGCTTAAGAAATATATTGTTGACCACTCACATGTAATTGACTGGCAAGCTCTACAGGTGGAAGACGCCAAAGATATCCACCTTGAACTACTCGCAATCATGGACAGGCGCAATCTGCAATTATGCAACAAAAATATCCAACAAGTTAAGGTCCTATGGGACCAATATGGGGAACAAGGAGCTACTTGGGAAGATGAAAATGTAATGAAACTAGAATATCCATACTTGCTTAATTAAGCTGAGCCGGCTTAATCCTAAGGGGGGAAGTATGTCATATCCCCTTGATACTTTGTTAATCATTTTGCATGACCCCTAGCTTCGAGGTAATTTGGACTAGGGGTGGAACTTTAGATTTTAATATGTGGACATATATAAGCTTGTGTGTTAATTGAGAGCCTTGATGTTATTAATATGGAATGTGATCTTTGATCTTAATATGTTAAATGTTTGGATTAACACCGATTATTATGGAATGTGATCTTTGGTCTTAATATGTTATTTTAATTTAATATGTTAAATGTTTGGATTAACATGGATTATTATGGAATGTAATCTTTGGTCTTAATGTGTTATTTTAATTTAATACATTAAATGTTTGGATTAACACAAATTAATGATTGGTTGTTGGTTTGCATGAGGTTTGTTGTTGGATGCAGGTACTGGGGTGCAAGTGTGGCAGATTTTGTGGTTCTTTTGGTTAAGAGAAAGGTAACTAGTGTGTCATTCTAGTGTTGATCATGTTTGTAGTTTCATTAACCCGAGGTTCATAAAACATAATTATTCTGGTTAAGTGGCAATGCTTAAATTGATAAATTTATTAAGGTTTATGAAGGAGTAAATAAATTAAATAAAAAATGAAGTTAAAACAAGTAAATGATAAATAATGGGTTGTAAGTGAATTAACTAAGATATATTAAATAAAAATAACTTAAAGCCATACATAATTAAATACTCGATCATTTATATTAAACAAAGAAGTGGATGGGCGTTGAAATAGAATAGACAATGAACTCATTGGAGCCCAACACCAAGAAGAATTAAAAATAAAAAAATAAAAATCATACTATAGGAATTTTGTAGAACGTGTTTTTACCAAGTCTGTTGTCAAACCAAAAGAGGGACGATTTTGAATGCCTTCATGGGAGAAGGATGAGCATTGGAGGGACAGCTGAGGGAAAAATATCGACCAAGGAGGAAGAAGTTGGAGGACAACAGAAGTATTAAGAAGCTTGGAAACCCCTACAATTGCCGCCCATGGCAAGAAGGGACTTTGACCAATATGTCATGGAGAAACCCATCTCTTTCCTTAAATCGACCTATAGAGGTCTCATTTGGTGTGGAGAGATTTGGGAAAAGAAGAAGAAGAGGTGTGAACGAATTTGGAAGAGTTGTTCAGTGCAGGATTCAGCTAGGGCATCCTCCATTATCTCTATAGCCACCATTACTCTCAAGCATAGGCAATCCAGGTTCTTAATTTTTGGTTTAGTTAAAATCTAGATTTTACCATGCCATTTTTAGAGATAAACTTAGATATAAGTGTTTAAAAATCTATTTATTTGATTGTTGCAATAATGAAACTATGGTTGTCCTTATGCTTGCTAAACCCCATTATTATGTTATCCTTCAACCTTGGAAAAATGATATAGTATTAGTGGTAATAATGTTTGAGTGGGGTTACAATGGATGCTTGCAATAGACAACAATCTTTGCCTAAACATATTAGGAATCTGACCCAAGACATGGTTGGCTATTGCAAATACTCAATTGGTGAATCTAATTTGATAATGCCATTGGGTTATTAGTGCAACTCATTCCTTCCTTTACCGTTACTCTTCCATTCCAACCTCCAGTTACTTCATCTATTTTCCATTAAGGTCTTGCCATCTATATAAATCCTCATTCAATATGTTGGAACTTTGGTGCAACTTTTGTTCTTGGGTTGCTGAGGAGTCATCCATTTTATAAAAGACTAATCTATTTTACTTATCTGAAAAACACAGTTTATTAGAGGACATCATGATGTATATGTTTATAATTTTCCTGCACAAAATCTGATTTCCTTATTTCCATAAATTCCAAAAGGTGTTTATTGGGTTACTTCATTTTCTATACATTAATGAACTAGTTATTTTTTTGTTTAATCAGATCTAGTATCAATAGATATATAAGAGCATGAAGTTTTTAGAGATGAATTCTAAAGAATAGTAAAACACATCAGTTTGTGTATTTGGGTCTTAGTTGTTCAAGTTGTAGAAGTTGTATGTTAGTACCTACTGTTTTGATTAAGATAAAAGGAACTAGGAATGGAGAACAAAGTGCAGGGAATAGCCAACAACAACCTTTTTGTATCTTGGATAGGTGACTAAGGGGGAGGTAAATTAATGTAGAGGAGATAGTTACTACTATGGAAACTTAGCTTACCCCATACTCAGCCTACTCTCTTGACTTCTCAGACCACACTAAGCTAGCTGGCTGCAACCACAAAAGAGAAAATAAAAAAATAATAGAGGTGGTAGTGAACGCTTGAACTTATACCGGCATAATTTGTTGCCTTATCCATAAAAAAAAAGTAGTGAGAATAATGGTGCATTATAGATAGATTGCTTAAAAACCTACACCAAATTATTCCTTACAGTTGGATAGCTAACCATAGGAGTCTTGGATAACTAGTATTGGTCATCATCTTGAAGATGGCTCTCATTTGGTGGAAGAATTTATCTCACTTAGAAAATATTGAGGAAATCAAGGAACAATAAGTTAGTGCATGAACTAGTGATAAAGGGGTTGCTCAATCCATCTCAACAATTTTAACTACAGATTATTACCACCTATAATCTGTCATTGAGTTAAACTTCTCTCACTCAAGGGAGTAAAGAAGGGATAGTTAGTAATGCTATGCTATTGTGCTTTAGGTAGACGGGGAATTGGGAATTGCACTCTTTTAATATTCTCACCTAAGCGCTTACAAGACTGTTAATCTACTCAATATTGTTAAGCACTAATGGGTGTTAGGAAAACCATGCTTAAATTCATGGCTAAATTCTATTAGGATTTTGTTGGTTGCAAGATTAGCCATTATCAATCTCACAGCTAAATTTATGTTATGTACTATAGGATTCAAAACTTTCATATGTAAACATGCGAAAAAATCTCTATTATGATATGAGGAAATAGACCTCTGTGAGTCCATGACTAGAAGTATGTTGAAGGATTAAATATAAGAAGAGTATCCAACCAAATTTAATAAGGAACATCTAGTTACCCTTGTCTCCAATTGGAAGGAGTCTATAAACATGCAACATTCTCTTAGGAGATGAAATTTTAAGGCCATATATAGTTGTAATGAGATGGAACCTACTCTAGTCCAATGCTAAGCCAAAACCAAGGAATGGTGCTAGCGCGAGATGGACAACAGTCTAGGGGTTGCATTATGCCTGAGATGGACGATAGTCTAGGAGCAGTACTATGCTCGAGATAGACAATAGACCAGGGGTTGTACTATGCTTGGGATGGACAATAGTCTAGGGGTAGTACTAAGTTCATGATGGACAGTGGTCTGGGGGCGGTACTAGCTCGAGATGGACAATAATCTAGGGGTTGCACTATGCCCAAGAAGGACAATAGTCTAGAAGTAGTACTATGCTTGAGATGGTTATTATCCTAGGAGCAAATCATGCCAACGTTGGATAACCTTTGGTGCTTAGCCATGTAATGGATAGTTGAAAGAGGGTTCTTAATAAGCTCTAGTTGGTATCAACAAACTCATTGGGTAACCTTATAATATCCATTGTGGAAAGGTTTCTTGAATCTACTAATACTAGATCATTAGGTAGATAATCTACATACTGCTTATGGACTTGAATGACATACTCTCTCTCTCTCACCACAGGCCACTCAATCCACTTGGAGGGGTGGATAGGGTTGAAATCCACATTGGTTGGGATCATTTTGCACCCCACCATGAACCAAATCATGTAGGGACATGGAGAAAACAAGAATCACATTCATGAAGGTACGGGCTAATTCATTTAGCAACAATCCTTGTTGGTCAATGCAGTGAGATGGTATTAGTAGGTCTTGTAATTGACATGATGTTTAAGTTACATGTTGATCTCACTTGCTATTATTTTTCGTATATCATAGCCAACCTATTTATGAGATCCTTCTTGCAGTTAAAAAAAAAAAATTGTGCATAAATTCTCTTTTTTCGTTGGGTGGTTGTTACATTATTTTTCGTCAATATAATTGGCTAAAAAAGTTTAGGTTTTATAGAGCAGATTTTTTTGGGATTTTGGGAGTGACCTAACTTTTTGTAGTATTTTTTGACATTTTAAGGGCATTTCTTCCACTATTTACTAAGTCCTTTTATCGATATTTCTTAATCGGTTATTAATAAACTGTTCAATGATGAATTAAAAGTGTATTTTATTTTTTTTAGAATTTTTAAATTAGTCAATATGCAAGTTTTTTAACAAAAAATATCTTAAAAAATTATTTTTTTTACAATTCTTTTGATTGAAATATTTGAAGTCTTATTGAAAGCTTTGAAAATTGAGGAGAAAAAGTGGCTATTCTAGTACCCATGATCCCTAAATCAAGGAGAAAAAACAACCACAAAGAACCATACTTAACAAATATGATAAGTAGACTTAAATAATATTTATATTTTATTGTCATCATTTGTATTTTTAATTTTTTTTACAAACATAATATAATACTTATCATTTAATTTATTCTTTATAATATTGTAATACAAATATTTAAAAAACTATTAATATTTCTAATTAACTTTTGATTTCTAATAATTAATTTCCTTTACATATCATTAAAAACATTTTCAATATCGTATTTATAATTGGTTGTGAATTATTGCAATTCTAACTTTGTTTTTTTAATTTAAATTTTAACTTTATATTATTACTTCTAACTTCACATTATTTATCATTAAGAATTTTTCATAACTTAATATTAAAATTTTATTAATATTTTCATATTTTAAAAAGTTTACTAATATATTTTTTATGTCTTCGGTTAAGATATAATATTTTATAATTATAGCAATTATCTATTTATTATGATTTTATAATGTTTTTAAAATTACTTTTTTGGCTTAGTAAAACTCAATCGAAGTTGCAAAAGATTGTATTGATCAAGAAAAAATTGCATCAGAGTTTTACATTTAATCCTTGACTATCGTCAATTGTGAGCATAATTACTTGAGCAAGTGGATTCCTACAACAAGGCCAAAAAGTCGCAAGCCAAGAGATAACATGGCCGAGGCAGGAAGATTAACCAAAATACATGTGAGTCAAAACCAAGGTACAAAATCAAATTCCCACAAAAGTAGAAGTAGAGAAGGCCAAACAATAGGGGAAGGGAAAAAAGCCAAAAAGCTTGAGACCTAAAGGAATTATTCCACTTCTTAATAAAATTCATCAGAGCTTACAACTTGCACAAATCGCTCAAGCCACATGTCATCATGATCTATGCCCACCACATGTCGAAGGAATTCTTTGCCCAAAGTCAACCATTGATGATGTTGAGCCAAACCATGCATGTCCATGTTTAGAAGGAAGATTTTCTTGTTAGCCATTGCACCATGTTGAATTAATTTGGGAATGTCTCATGGCCATGGAATTCCAATCCTGGGCACAATCGAAATGACAATGTCAATATCATCCAACAAGAAGTCCAACTTGAAGACCTCGTGAAGGAGAAGCAATGACTGAACCTTCAACTCACCCAAATCCAAAAGAGAGGCCAAAAAAGGGATGAAATGTTCATATTGACCCTATACTTGTCCATTGATGCTAGAAACTCTCACCTGAGAACCATTTGAATGGCTTCTATAGCTAGTTTACTTGTTACTTTGCAGTCCATCTTCAATCTATGGTTAATGATATGGCCAAGGAACACAATTTTCCTCTTATACCAAATATAGGAAAGAAAATTCCATTCGCACGAGTTTCCAAAATGAAATGAGGGAGGATCATAAATGTATTTGTCCAATGAGAACTATTTGAATGTCATGTTGATCGTTGCCATCAAAGAGCCAATGTTTGAAAGGACCACATACCACTGAAATTGGCAAAAATCCTTTGCAGTTGTAACTAATAAATAATGGGAAACCATCAAAATGACGTGGCCCCAGTACAACCCAGTG
The DNA here is from genome assembly GCA_007258455.2 of Sequoia sempervirens. Taxonomy (NCBI): domain Eukaryota; kingdom Viridiplantae; phylum Streptophyta; class Pinopsida; order Cupressales; family Cupressaceae; genus Sequoia; species Sequoia sempervirens. Next base: position 12,501 of record VDFB02351207.1, read on the forward strand.
TATCAAAAAAAAGATTTAGGTTCCAACTCAACCCTCGTGTTGATGAGATCATGACCATCAACTACAACATTTTCCAACCTATTATCTTCGTCGTTTCCCTCTCTATAGATATGATTAATGGTATGCAATTCAAAATATTGGAGTTTTGCTACATGCTCCAAAAGTGCCTTCAATTTCCAATTTATCGTGGACCCTGAGTAGAGAGTATTAACAACCAAGGATGAGTCGCTTTCAATTTCAATTCTCCTTATGGCCTACAACATTTTCCAACCTATTATCTTTGGCGTTGCCCTCTCTATAGATATGATTAATGGTATGTAATTTAAAATATTGGAGTTTTGCCACACGCTCCAAAAGTGCCTTCAATTTCCAATTTATCGTGGACCCTGAGTAGAGAGTATTAACAACCAAGGATGAGGAGGTCATGTACTACTACCGAGAATTTTGTCTCATTATTCATACCTCAGGGAAGTGGTTTGGAAGAGCTCTGGATTATTAAACCCTTCCAGTGTTTGATAATAAAACCCACACCTAAGGTTCTTGGGTTGCCTCTTGATGCTTTGTCAAAGTTCAATTTATACCATCCATGTTGAGGTGGGGACCAAAAAACTTGATCCCTAGTTGAGAGGGTTGTAGGACCCCCCATACCAAACCATAGAGGAATCCTTAACCCTTGCCAATTAAGCCTCGTTTTGACATTCCAATCCATAACTCATGTGTTCTTTGGAGTGATTTGAGACAATCCTCTATTTATCACCTCTACAATTGCCACCTCAATCTTATTTTGTAGTGAGGTAAGGCTCATTTACTTATCTTGGAGTAACCTTGTGAAACAAAGAAAAATAGAACCCTAGGTCTATGTGTAAGCCTAGGATTCAAATTTTGTGTGGGGGGTGTCTTTTTCTATTGTTCCATTAAGATGGAGATCAACAAGTTGATTAGATTGAATTTCAACCATGAAGGTTAGCTAATCAGACTTGGATCTACATCTTTTAGGGTCTTGAAATGAATTGGAATTGATTTTCTTTGATTAACCTAATTACACTATGTGTCGTAATATGAAAAATGCAAACTTCTGACAATTAACAGATTGAAATAGAGATTTGCAAGTAGATTTGGGAAGGGTATAATGATGTGTACCTATCTTGAAAGTTCAATGTTAGCCTGAATATGAGGAGAGGGTTGCCTAGGCATGTCTGGGTCCTTATAGGGGTGTTTTGCTCTAGTTTTGTAGCCCTTTGATGGAAGATTTGAGATCCTTGTTTTTGCTTGTAGACTTTTTGGATAATTTTGAAGGTGAGTTTCCATGAGTTGACAAGGAGTAGGGTTTTAAATGCAACAATGGAAAATAGATCTTCAAACTTCCTTCAATCCTCTTCAAACTTGAAATCACCCTTTAATGGCTTCCTTGAAGGACATAAGTCATGCACATCACTTCAAGGCCTTGGATCTTGCTTGCTTGATTGCTTGAATTGCTTGGAGACCTACAATAAGGGTTAGCCTTCACAAACAATGATAACATAAACATACATAAACTGATGAAGTAGGGATACTCTCCCTTTCAAATCTAATCCCAAACACACATACAACTCTATGCAAGAAGGAAACAAATTAACTTAAACACATAGAAATGGAAGAGAAATCTGTAACATATATTAAGTTCAAATTTGAAAATGAATTACATAATCATGGTGCTCATATGCTCACATACAACATGGGATTCACACATCCAAAAATATGCAACTCAACATTCCAACATCATTCTAGCAACATCTGGATATGCAACCACCAACTCTCCAAATCCCCCCTTTTCCAAATTGCAAGCATGAATATATAAAAATTGTGTGAGAAGAAACCACTATTGGTTTCTCAAAACAACCTCCACTAAACCACTAGGAAAACCTGTCACTTTCTACCTATCAATGCTCTGTCATTTATCAAAATTTTCTAAAACGGTTTCTGGGTTTGGTACGCCTCATTTTCAAATTTCTGAATCATTTTGAAATTATTAATTTTGTTACTATATGAGAAAGTTATGGTCATTTTACTAATATTGGGTCTCATAATTACGACCCAGACAATCTTTTATTTTTCCAAAAAATAATATTATGTCAGTCAAACCTCTAAAATGCTCATTACTCTTTCCTAGCATGGATTTCCTCTTCCTGGTATATGCATTCAATATGAAATTTAAATTTTTCTTCCTGCCTCACACCCACTCTCCATTCCATCAATACCCATCATTCCAATCCTCCAACAAAATGCAATTTCAATTTATTTTTTAATAGAGTTACAATTTACAATAATTGTCCACTCACATGCTTGGACATGGAAGTTTTCCCTTTTAGAAAATTAAAATTTCTCAAATATTTTAAAATAATTAAAAAAAAAGTGAATCAATTAATTAATTGATTTTCCCACAATCCATCACCAAATTTTGCTACGCTGGAAGAGTTGAAAATTTCAACAATTTACACCTACAACTAAAAATCAAAATAAAACACAAGCATAAAACTTAAAAATATTTTTGGCTGTGTAGGATTGCTTGGTACCCCTGGATACTCTTGCAATAGAAAACCAAGGTAGAAAGTTTGTGAGCATAGGCTCACAAAAGTGGAGTTGAATGGTAGAACCAATCTTTCAGATTGCAAGCAATTTGCAGTAAACTCCATCACTATCCCAAGTGCACATGAAATTTTTTCTTCTTCCTCTTCTTCCAACATCTTACTGTTACTAGCTTTTCTCTCCTCCAACAACTTTTCTCACCATTCTTCTCTTCTCTCATGGACTTGCATCCATCATGTACCATCCTCCTCCAAATAATCTCTCTACTCTCCTCTTTCATGGGTTTTGACCCACCACAAACTAACCACCTCCACCAAATCTCTCCTGTAGCTTCCTCCATAGCCTCTACCTAAAAGTATACATCTATATACCACTCTAGATATTCACAATCCTTTTTCTTTTCTAACTCTTTTCTCATCTCACAATGCAAATCCTTTACAAATTCAACATTATAAAACTCATCAAAATTAGATTTTACCTCGATGACTTCTGCCACAACATCTTCTTCCTCACTACTGAATGCTACTGTATCTATTGTTGCACTGAATAATTTTTCCATCTCTGCAATCTCTTCCTCAAGAGACTCTTGGTCTTCATCAAGTTCCTTGTTGAACACTGGATCCTCATACATTACAACATACTTTGTTTTAACTGCAACATCCTCAACTGCTGCAATTTTTACTCTTTCACTTTCAACTACAATACTTTCACCTTTGCTACTCACTGTCATCACTGTCTTCATTTCCTTCAAAGGACTTAACTCTTTTGCAACATAATTTTCCTCTTTGATTGCTGCACTTTCTCTTTGCTTCTTATCCTTTACTACAATCTCACCATCTTTCTTCACACTATTCTTAAAACATACTTCTGCAATATTTTCTCCATCCTGCTCACTTGCATACACAACTATGACAAATTTTTTGCCTTTCTTCTTTGACATTTCATCAAACACTTGCCACAAACTCTCAATATTGAACTTGTCAAGTATCGATTGCCTCACGTCCAGTGATTTTTCTACATACAACACCACCACAAGTCCTAGTGCAAATTGCCTCACATTAGCACTTCTGCCTACACACTCAGGATCTACTACTTTGATACCACTGATGAAGTAGGGATACTCTCCCTTTCAAATTGAATCACAAACACACATACAACTCTATGCAAGAAGGCATACAATTAACTTAAACATATAGAAATGGAAGAGAAATATGCAACATATATTAAGTTCAAATCTAAAGATGAATTACATAATCATGGAGCTCATCTGCTCACATACAACATGGGCTTCACACATATAAAAATCTGCAACTCAACATTCCAACATCATTCCAACAACATCTAGATATGCAACCACCAACTCTCCAAAGCCCCCCTTCACCAAATTTCAAGCATTAATATATAAAAATTGTGTGAGAAGAAACCACTATTGGTTTCTTAAAACAACCTCCACTAAACCAACAAGAAAACCCATCACTTTTTGTCTATTAGTGCTCTATCATTTTTCAAAATTTTCTAAAATTGTTTCTGGGTTTGGTGCGCCTCATTTCCAAATTTCTGAATCATTTTTAAATTCTTAATTTTGTTAATGTATGAGAAAGTTATGGTCATTTTATTGAGATTGGGTCTCATAATTATGACCCAAACAATTTTTTTTTCCCAAAAATAACATTATGCCAGTCAAACCTCCAAAATGTTCATTACTCCTTGACATGGATTTCCTCTTCTTGGCATATGCATTCAATGTGAGATTCATTTCTTTTCCACCTTACACCCACTCTCTCCATTCCATCAATACCCATCATTCCACTCCTCTAACAAGATGCAATTTCAACTTTTCTTTTGAATGGAGTTACAATTTACAATAATTGTCCACTCACAGGCTTGGACATGGAAGTTTTACCTTTTATAGAATTAACATTTCTCAAATATTTTAAAACAATACAAAAAATTGAATCAATTAATTAATTGATTTCCTCACAATCCATCACCAAATTATGCTACATTGGAAGAGTTGGAAATTTCAACAATTTACACCTATAGCCAAAAATCAAAATAAAACACAAGCATAAAACTTTAAAATATTTTTGGTTGTGCAGGATTGCTTGGTACCCCTAGATGCTTCTGCATCATAAACTCACATAAAACTTGACATGATGTTTGGATCTTGAATTGTTGCAATAAAGCTTTGAAATTTTTCTCTTGACTTGCTTGATAGTACTCTTGATCATAAGTTTGTCAATAGTTTTCAAGATGATTTCAAATGATGCAATAACTAGGTATTTATAGGCATTTGTTCAATTAATGGAAAATTAGATTCCAACTGACATTTACAAATTGAATTTCAAATGTTAAAATGTCGACACCAACATATTTAAATTTGGATTCCGACAAAATAGGGGGACTCAGGTGCCCAAGGGTGTCCCAGTCTTGCCCCTATTTTTTTGTAATTTTAGATGTATAGGGAAAAACATTAAATGAATGACTTTGTTATATGCTTGCAATTTCTCATAAAGCGGTAAAAAGTAGGATATAAAATGCACAATTTAGAGAATTAGTGGGTCAATTAGGCTCAATAATTTAGGGGGGACAAAACGTAGTGTGAAATTGTCAAGGGAGATAATTTACATTGCTACACCTCCTATTTCTTTCCTTCCACAATTTCCCATAAGAGAGTGGAGGGACTAGTGATCCAGAGACTATTGAACGCAACATACCTCTTAATATTCAACCAATATTGGAGTAGACAAAGAATGTCACTTGGAAGGGCACTAGATCATTGCAGCTTGGCATAGAGCCATCACCAACATTCCTAGGAGAAAAGGCATCCCAATAGAAGGTAATCCATCGAATCTTCTTGGGATTTGCAAAGCACACACTTGGAAGGACCTTGAAAGCCCATCCTCCTAAACTTCTCCATTGTTAGAATCTTCTTTTACAAAGTGACCCAAGTGAAGGTACCTTCCTTTGGAAGATAAAATTCTCTCCAACAAAGTTGTAAGGGAATGTTTGTCCCAGTCTACTCCAAATCCCTTTCCAACCACATATACCCATCCTTGGCATTACACTGATCCATTTTGGAGCCACATCATATTAAATCATCCTCCCCATGCCTAAACACTATGGTTCTATTAGCTAGAGTAACACTGAGGAGGTCAATCTCTTGCTAGTAGACCCAAGGAAGAAAAATCCTTTTATTTCCAATGCAATGTTCAATCCTCAAAAGAAAAGATATATTCTTTTACAAAATCACCCCAAAGGAACTTTAAAGTTCTTCACACTTTCTCCATGTCTAACAAACTATCCAAACTAGGACATCCTACCCATGAGTTTTTCCAAAATAAATCCTTGCTGCCATCATGAATGTCCCAAGAAAGATAATCAGACACATCTAGTTTGTAAATTTTCATGAAATTCTAAACCCATGAACCCCTTGGAGGATTGGATGTAGTTAGTATGCTAGATGCACTTTCTTCATCAAGATATTTTCTTTGTAAAATTTTAGCCCATTTCTTGTGAGGCTCTTTGGACATACACCAAACAAGCTTGGCACCAAGGGCTCTATTTTGGAGTACTAATTTATGATCCCTACACCACCTACCTCCTTTGGCTTGTAGTTCCTATCCCATGATATTAGAGTAATTTTTTCCTTGTCATCATTCCCCTTCCAAAATAATTTCTTCATCAATTGGCTTAAATTTTGATTGACTCTAGAAGGTAAAGCCATACAAGATAGCAAATAGATGGGGATAGTAGAGATGATTAATTTCAACATAGTAATCCTTCCGGCCCATTATTAGGTTCTAGATCTATTGTTTCATCAAAAAGTAGGAATCACTCTTCCTCTATTAATTCTCCTTCCTCTAGCAGTGCCTTTTGAAAGCTTGTAATTGTTTGGGTAGTTTGATCTGCAAGTGTAGACCCAACCCCAAGCCCTTCCTAAATGGTGTTGGTGGAGTCCATCAAATAATAGGCCACCTTCATGAGTTGTTCATTGATGTATAGGAGAGGATGAGGGGATTCATTCTACTATGCTATTTGATGGGGGAAAAATATTAGTTCAAGGGTGAATCTATAGATGAAGTGATTCTAAAACATAAGAGAGGTGTTAGAGCCTCTCTAATTATAGCTACAAGAGAAGTCAAGGTGGTCTTCTCAATAATTGGGTACTAAACCCTTGCCTCTATGTTGGGAGGTTGGAGAGAGTCTTTGGTCTTTGTTTTCCTTAGAATCCCTCACCCAACCATCCTCCACTAGAGATGACTTGAACTTGTTAGCTACCCATGAATCCTCTGGATTTCCCAAAATTGTATTTACCTCAAGAGTTTGTTTAGTGTTTATTTATACCTGATGAGGATCCTTTTCTAGCCTCAAATATTCTAAACTCAATGGGCCCTCAATAGGCTTGCCTGAGTTAAAATCCTAGCCACTGTGGGATTTTCCCCTTGCCAACCCATTGGAAATTGAGAGTTTTTAAAACCACATCCTATTTTCATTAATGATTTATAGCTCTTCCCACAACCCAACCTCCTAATTGATTTCAACTCAAATTTTTGCAACTGAATCCACCTTCTCATTGAAAAAATCCTCATCTACCCCCAAAAAGGACCCCAAGGTTTCTCCTATCAACCTTAAAGACTTTTTGTTCTAGTATTCTAAGGGGAGACTAACCAACCTAATCCACAATAATACGTTTTTGATGTGATGCTTGAAAGGATCAAAGTTGGTTTCCCATTATAGAGTGTAAAAACTAAAACCTTCAAAAAAGAGGGGGGTACCATGCAGGATATCATCTCTCAACTCCTTTTTTATGCATAAAGAAATCATTTAGTAAGGATATAATGCTTACCCAATTTGTAGAATTTTGGTGCCACCAATTGAAGATCCTCCTTCTAGGGCATCCTCGACTGCACCATTTGATAAAGAGAGCCTGTTCCTCGAGGTGATTCATCACTGGAGATAGGGTTTTTTGAGGGGATGATAAAGGCTTTGATCTTAAGAGGCTCGAGGGTGTCATTTCTACTTTCCTCCATTCTATGGTTTTTGTTTTGATTCCCAAACCACCCATTCCCCATGTGGTATGGATCCCTAGTCCCTCTCTCCCACAAGTTGTGTTGGAGGCTCGATTTTTTGCCAACATTTCCTCCTCTTAACAAGATGGCATTCACCCTTGTGGTGAAAAGTGGAATTATAGAGGACCAATCCCCCCATTTTCCTCTACTGCTATTTTTTTTATTCATAAGACGCAACCAAGGTTGTGAGGATTTTTATTAAATCATAAAAATTAGGTACAAAAGGCCAACTAGGCCAAGAAAGAAGAGGGAAGAAGAGCCATAGAGAACCAAGAAACTCTTCACGAAAAGGAGGAGGACCAATGAGAAGCTGGAAAAAAGGAAGAACCAAAGAAAGCTAAGGAAATAATGAGAGATGCAAATCCTTGCAAGAGACAAAATAGAAACTAAATACATAGCACACTAGCAATAACTAGGCCCAAAGTAAATTAGGCTCTTTTCCTATGTCGAGAGAGAAGAGCCTCCATTGTCCATTCAGAGACCTCATCCACAACATCCATTCCTTCAATACGAAGCTTTTCAACATCCAATTTTTGCCCTTTCTTTTTCGTTGTCCCGTAATCTGGTTTGTTTTTGCTACAATCCCTTTGAGCAATCCCAAGGCTCCGTGAGGGGGCCAAAACAAACTCAGGTTCAGAGATGTCAAAATTCTCTTCCAAATCCTCCATAAAGGGATAAGTGCCTTCTAAATCGGAGCCATCCTCCTCTGCAACATGTAGTGGATCCTCAATGGTATTGATTACTAGGTCAACAATATTAGCAACCGGAGCAACATGAGAAGGGGAAGAGGGCACAACAAAAGGAACAGGATCAGACCAAAGGGTAGAGTCAAAGGATAGGAATTTCCCATGATTTCTCTAGATAAAATCAGCATTAGGGGTGCCAGATATTTTTACCCATTTTTTAAGACTAATATATTGAGTGCTAGATAAACGCTTAGCAGTGCAGGTCTTTGCTTTGTGCCCAAAATTGTTGCAACATAAACCCCTGAAAGGAAGCCCCTCGAAATTCAGGAATTGCGTCTAGGTGCCTAGAGAAGAATGAATCCACACGGAATGAGGAAGAGGATTGGAGATGTCCACCATATCCAATTTAATGAACTCTCCCACTTGATTGATCAAATTTTTAATGAGATCAGAAGATCTTAAAACCAGAGGAAAGTTGTAGAGCCTGCTCCACATAGGGATGTTTGTGATCTTGGTAGTGGCAGGGTAAAAAAAGGGGGTCCATGGAGAAAGAAAAATGCCTGAGTTCCTGAAGAACCATGGACCATTTTGAACCACAAAATTTTGATCCTCAATCAAATTGAAAGAGAACAAGAAAAACCCAAAATATACAGGATCAACCACAAGAAGGGAGAGATTATTCCAAGTGTGTTTAACCCAATCCAAAACTGAATCAAGAGATGGGTGCCTGCACATGAATCTAAGAATTAAGGAATGGGAGCCGATATCGATAGAGATTTCACCGATGCACTCATCAGAGATAAGGAGGTCGATAGGTTCATTAGAGAAAGAAACAACCACATCCCCATAGAGAAAGGAGAGACCCCAAACTCCTTAATGGGAGGGTCCTTAACAAGAGAGGCAGCAGGAACTAGCGACAAAGAGGGAGGAGGAGAATTAGGGTTTGCCAGCCGAATCTGAGCCAAAAAATTCATTGCATTAATGGTAATGATTTGATCGATTTTTGCATTTTGACAAGGATTCAGAAGCCAGGTTGAGGGAAGCCATCTCCACATTTTGTACCAAGCCCCTCCCAACACCCATAGGATCAAAGGCCGGAGTAGAGGATGACAAGCATGAGTTCTACTAAGAGAGAGTGGATGACCTGAAGGCATACCGACACTTCCCATCCCCCGTTACGACACCACCAAGTTTCTTCCTCCCAACCGCCGATTTCTTACTTTTGATGGAAGCCCTGTTCCTCTCCCCATCACACAACTCTTGCACAACATCACCTGCGCCCACACCCTCCTTCACAGCTTCACGGGCATTTGTAGAGCCCCCGCACATCTTCGCTCTTACTATTGATTTCCTCTACTGCTATTTTAATAATAAAATTTGTTTATATATTACAAAATTTTAAAATTAAAGAGAAAAATTAGCTATTCTAGTACCCATGATCCCTAAATCAATGGCAAAAATAGCCATAAAGAATTCATATTTTACAAATAATATGTGCACACTTAAATAATATTTATATTTTATCATGTCATTATTTATCAATTGATTGATTTTTATTGTTTATATTATAATTTTATTTATTTATTTAAATTTCTTACAAACATAATATAATAGTTAACAAATAATTATTCTTTATGATGTTGTAATAAAAATATTCAAAAGATTACTATCTCTAATTAGCTTTTTGTTTTATATAATATTTATATCTAAACAATTAACAAGAATTATTTTTTATTGTTAAGTAGTAAATAATTTTTTTTTTACTAGTATTTGTTGGGATTAGGGTGTCTCAACCTTTGAGTCCTATCATTTTATTTATTATTTTGTAATGCATTTATTTATATCATAATGTTTAATTGCCTACTTGAATTGATGTCACTTTGTGGGACCTACCGATGATTTGGAATCCTACATGGAAAGTGACATTTACACTTTGTGAGCTAAATTAGTGGAGGTAGGCATCCACATTGGAGGACCTAGATTTGTGCCTAAATTGGTGGAATTTCTCATAAGTTACTATGTAATAGGTTATGACAACTTGATATGTCAATTTATGATTGATTATGATGGTGGAAGAGTCAACAATGACAAATTTCCAGTTAACTATGATAGGTAGGACCCATGTGATGAGGGTTCCTACACATGCATGCATGCAAGGTATTTGCATGTATGTAGGCTCATTACATGTGCACTATTGGCTATTTTTATGGAATAGTGGTTGATTATGGAAGATTTGTCATAATTATGAGTTCTAATTATGCTAGCATGTCATAATGAACTCATGTTCACACCTTGGGCATGTGATTTGGTTATTGAAAGTTTTGGGCACCTCTTTTCATGGTGAGAAGTTATAAATACTTACAAACTTAGTGCATTTTCATGGTGACAGGTTTGAAGAAGCTTACATGTCGTTATATTGTCGAACTCATTCTAGATTCTTGTCGTAGTGTGAAGACTCCTGAGCATTTCTCTGAGATTATAATGTAACTGCTATATTGTTGTTGATAATACATTTGAGCTATGTGATTTGGAGTGTGGGTTTTTTCTCAAAAGGGTTTTCCCACGTAAACATTGCCTTATGGTTTGCATTGTTGTTTATGTTTTTTAATTTCTAGTTGTGCATCTTTTGATACTGTAACTATAAAAGGTGTTAAAAATAATTTTTTGTAACTCACCATTACTTAGATTAATGTAGGAAGCTTCTTCTATGTACTCGATTTCCTTTCAATTGGTATTAGAGCCTGGACAACTTTGATTACATATGTTGTTGGGTTTGAAGGGTTTTTTGAGCTAATCTTTGTTTCAATAGGAGTTTTGTAGAAGAGTATTTTGTGACCTTGTTGTAGGAAAAAGATGGCAAGCACATTTGGAAGAATCGAGATGGATAAGCTTAACAACAGAAACTTTGAACTTTGGAAAATGAAAATGGAGGATATGCTCATAGACAGGGATCTGTGGGCTACAATATCCGAAACCAAACTAGCTGCAACAACCCAGGCATATTGGGATTTTATGGATAGGAAAGCCAAGGGTCTGGTCAGACTCTTTTTGGATGATTCCATCCTCCTAAACATCCATGTAGAGAAAACTACAAAATACCTTTGGAAGAAACTTGGAGATGTTTATCAAGCTAAATTCACGGTAAATAAGTTATTCTTAAGAAATAAATTGTACTCTTTGAAGATGGAAGATGGAGGATCTGCAACAGATCATTTGAACAAATTCAACATGTTGATAGCTCAGTTGGTTTCCGTTGGAGATAATATTGATGAATAGGATCATTGTGTGCTCCTATTGTGTTCGTTGCTAGACTCATGAGACCACCTTGTAATAGATATTGGAACAAAACTACCAGTTTCTAGATGGACGAGGTGGTGTCTTTGCTGTTATTGGAAGAGATGTAGAGAAAGTATTCTAAGATGGCTAAGGAGACCCTTGTTGTTCATGGTAGATCAAAGGAGAGAGGAAAAAAGGATGATAAATCAAAGTCAAAATCTCCATGGATATCTAAGTCTCCTAGAAATTCCAAGGTGAAGTGTTTGAACTATGAAAAAATTGGTCATATCAAAAAAGAGCACACAAGAAGAGAAGAAGAAGAAATCAAAAAATAATTTCTTTGATTCTGACTCTAAAAAATCCTCTTAGGATGACATAGATGCCTTTGTCACAACGTTGACAACCCATACATTAGAAGATGTGTGGTTGATAGAATTGGGTGCTTCTTTCCACATGACATCTCATAAGGGTTGGTTTTCAAAGTATGAAGATTATGATGGTGGGAAGGTGTATCTAGGTGATGACTTTGTTGATGTTCATAGCAACGCCAGACGAATTCTTCTAGCCACGATATAATGGATAAATTTGATGGAGCCTAAACAAATATCAAATTTATATGAGACCGATAATATTGAAGAGGCACTTCATTTATTTAAATGATAATTATTTATTAAAGAGAATCAAATTTTATGAAGAGGCACAATTTGTATCAAATAATATTTAATTATTGAGAAGGTCGACATCTTCCTTGGACGTGATTTTCAAGAGACATACTCCTTCATTGGGATGCGATTAATGAAGGGATGTATTCTTCTTTAGTGGCTGACTTGTTTTGATGGGTCACGTCCTCTCCCCATTACATTGTATATATGCTCGCTGATCATTCATTGTTCATTATCTATATTCATTGTTCATCATTGTTCTAAGGTGAGAATAAGAGGAAGAAGCAATGTAGTTCGATTCATTTATAGAAGGCTAAGTTTATCATCTCAGAGCATTATCATATTGTTGTGTTTAGCATTAGATTGTGGTGCTCACTCTTGGCCTTGATATCAACCTCTATGGTAAAGGAGACATTCTTTGTGATTCAATATATAAGTGATATATTGTTGCTAGGTTTTTCTCCCTCAAGTGGATGGTTTTCCTAGGGTATCTACTGTGTCATTGTGTTGATTTTTGAATTAATTTCTCTACTCTAATTTGATCATTAAAACTAACAAACTCTCTCTTGAAAATTGTTGGCCATGGAAGATTCAAAATAAAATTTCTTGATGGAAAAGTGAAGGGGATTGATGGTGTCTTGCATATCTTGGATTTAGCATGAAACCTACTTTCTATGAGTAAATTGAATCATGCAGGAGTGCAAGTTGCTTTATCTGGTGGAGGATGTAAGATGATGAGAGGAGCTATGGTGTTGGTTAAGGGTGTTTGGATTGGCACCTTATAGAATCTAGAATGCATAGTTCAGTGCAATAGTTCTTTTGATACACCAAAGAAGAGACCTTTGGATTCTTTATCCTCACTGTCAGATTGTGTAGAGAAGAAGTCTATTGTAGCTACATCTAATGGTCATGCATTTTGGGTACCTAAGGGTGCTCATTCATTGGAGATGAAGCTTATTGTAGAGAACATGTTATGACTCCAACAACTTGGTCACATTTGTGAGAAGGGTCTTAGAGCCCTGAAAAATAAGGGCCTTGTTGAAAGCCTTGATGATTGTAATCTCAAGTTTGACTTTTGTGAATATTATGTTTATGGAAAATAGCACCATGTTTCTTTATACTCTAGTTCTCATAAGTCTTCTAGGGTTTTCGATTATGTTCATGCATATTTATTTGGTCCCATGAACGTACCTTCATTGTCAAAATATATATATTTTGTTTCTTTGATAGATGATTATAGTACAAGGACATTCATTTATTTTCTCATAAGTAAAGCTTAAATATTTAGCTAGTTTAAGGAGTTTAAAGCCTTGGTCAAAAATTAGACTAGTAAGAAGATTAAGTATTTGAGGACTAAAAATGGTGATGAGTTTTGTTTGGTAGAGTTTGACAAGTTCTGTATAGAGCATGGGATTAAAAGACATAAGAAAACTCCATACACCCCACAACAAAATGTATTTTTAGAGAGGATGAACATGATGTTGATGGAGAGGGCTAGGAGTATGTTGAGTGGTGTTGGCTTTGAGAAGAAGTTCTGGGAAGAAGCAGTAGCTAGTACAGGTTATCTGATCAATAGATATCCAAAATTGGTGCTTGTTGAAAGACACCCATGGAGGCATGGTCTAGTAAAAATATTTCATTAAGACATCTCATAGTATTTGGTTGTGAAGATTATACTCATGTTCTAATTGAGAAGAGGTCTAAGTTGGATAAAAAGGTGGTTAAGTGTATCTTTATTGGCTATGGTGTCAATGTGAAGGGGTACAAGCTTTGGGATCTAGAGACCCAAAAGGTTCTCTATAGCAGAAGTGTAATTTTTAGAGAGATGAAACCTTCCATTGTTGAGCTATAGCCAAAGATTATTGTGTTGTTGACATTGGGAAAATTCCTTGACAAAGGAAAAGGAGTCTCACTCCATTGTTTGTCAATAATTATCCCATATGAATTAGTTTACACACTAAGGATTTACTAGCGAAATGTCCACCCCTAGAGCCCTAACAAGCTTCTTAAAGGGTAAAGGGTATTTTAGCCTTAGTGACACTGAAGAAGACCATTACAAGATTTTTGATAAAGAAAAATAGATAGGATAATATATCGATTTGAAAGATTTTGTATCCAAACATGAGTAATTTTAGTCGCATCATAGAAAAAGTTTCTAGTCTTTAGATAATTATAGATGTTAGAATACCATTCCCTTGAGTCTACATGAGCACAAATGAGATTGTAAGGTTTAGGTTGATCCAAGATAGCAAGAGAGCAGAGAATCTTAACCACAAAGTGGTACTCTTCTACACCATTTCTTGAGGGTATGAGGGAGGTTGCACTCACCATTGCATCCACATGGTGATTTTATCTCCTAGGAACATTTTCTATTGTAAAGGAAGAGAATCAATCAAGCAAGGATAAAGCCAAATCTTGATACTAAGATAGCTTGCTCTACTTATCTTGATATACTCTCGTGATTTGATTTATAATAAGTTTGGATTCACATGAATGTGGATATGTTTAATATTTAACACCATTGTGGCACATAAGCTGACAATAAGGGCTTCGTACACAATGATGTTATTAGTATAATAAAATTCTAATTGAAAGGATAGATGAACTGGATTCCCTTCGAGTGAGATTAAAAATACACTTGCCTCGAAGCCGGTTTAACATCTCGATCCATCGAAATATATTTCCCACATAGGTTCATAGTCCAATGCGAATATATTTTCATCCAAAAATAAATATAAATTAGGAAAGGAGTAAGATGAGGGAGCTTCTGCCAATTGATCAGAAATAACTTGTTCTTTAATTGCCTTTTGAGTTACAAACTTAATGTCGAACTCATATAGTGACATTACCCATTTTGCTAACCTTCCAGAAAGACCAATTCTTGTGAATAAGTGTTTAATAAGATCACATTTTATGATCAAATGGGTTTCAACGTGGAGAAGATAGTGTTGTAACTTCTGTGTTGCAAAAATGAGAGCGAGACACTGTTTCTCCATGGTAGAAAATCAAGTTTCATAATCAACTAGGATATGACATGTAATAGATCACTCTTTTTTTACCATCATCATCATGTCGAGCTAATAAAGTTGATAAGGCATGAGGTGATGTAGAGATATAAAGTAAAAAGGGTCTATCCTACATAGCTGACATCAAGATAGGAGGATTGGCCAAATAAATTTTGATTGAATCAAAAAATTTATCGCACTCACCATCCCATTAGAAATGGACATATTTCTTTAGTAAACATGTGAATGGAAGGGTATGATTAGCCAATTGAGATACAAGTCTATGAATCACCTAATTATTCCCTTGAAAACTATGTATTTGAGAGATGTTTTTAGGTGGAGGAATGTTGATGATCGCATCGATTTTATTTGTGTGAACTTTGATGCCATAATGAGAGATGATAAATCCTAAAATCTTGCCAAAATATACACCAAAGATGAACTTAAGAGGATTTAATCTCATCTTATAGAGTCAAATCATCTCAAAGATAAGATGAATACTCTTGACGTGATCTTGACAAGTTGTAGACAACCAAGATATCATCAACGTAATCTTCTAGGATCTTGTGAATGAAATCATGAAAAATAAGACTCATCGCTTGTTGGTAAGTTGCTCTAGTATTCTTTAATTCAAACAATATGACTACATAACAGAAGGTTCCCCAAAGGGTAGTGAAGTTTGTCTTATACTAATCTTCTAGGTTAATACAAATCTAATTATAGCTCAAGAAGCCATCCATGAAGGACAATAAGGCACGGTCTACAGTCAATTCCACAATCATATCAATATTAGGAAACAAAAAATCATCCTTAAGAGAAGCCTTATTGAGATCATATACATCTATACAAACACAAATACAACCATCAGGTTTACTAGAACAATGACTATATTCGATATCTAAGGTGAAAAGTGAATAGGATGAATAAAATCAGCTTTTAAAATATTTTCTATATCTGTCTTGACTAATAAAGCAACCTTGGGATTCATTTTATGGATATTTTGTTTAATAGGCTTGGCATTGGGACATAGAACGATATTATGAACTACTATGGATTCATCAATACCAAGCATGTTCTCATATGATCAAGTGAAAATATTAGGATGAGAATGTAATAAATCAACATGTTGTTGAGATTCTTCTAAAGAAACACACTTTTTGATCTTAATCAATTTTTTAGAAGATTTAGGATCCATGAGAACATCAAAATTATCCCCTTTAAGAAGAGTACTATGGTCCTCACTTGATAAGGTATAGGACCGGTATCATCCGTATTAGATAAAGGAGCCTTCTCATCAAAACTAATAATGGATTCTCCAAAATATGCATTGTTTATTCAAATAATATGGGAATCATCGTTTGTGGTGATAAGAAGGTAAGTTAGAGTAGGAACCCAATAATTCTTCTAGTGCTTCATCCGAAGAGAAAATATCTAGAGGAACTTCATTAGAGTCTACTTTACTTTCTATTTATTTAGGATGAACTAATTTAAGAGGAGGACGTTCAGTGGAGACCATGTTGACATTCAACCATGGTTTCATTTTAAACTTTGTAGGCTGGTATCCAAGTCCAATCTTAAAGTTGCATGGATCAACCTCTAAGGGGACTTTAATACCTTGTTCATTATGCCCACAACCTTTACCTCCATAACTAAATTTAGAAAATATATTGAAACCTGGACCATAACATGTTTGTAATTCCTAGAAAAAAGGGGGATTAGTGTAAAGAGAATAATCCATGCTATAAGTATCACTTTCCTTTAAAAGAACATAACCATCCTTCTTAGTGGGAATACAAACACTATCCTTCTTAACAAAATCATGGTGATCCTCCTTAGTAGGAGGACAATCAATTTTCTTGACGAAGGTGAATGAGATCATTGAAATTTCTAGGTGGATATAATCTACTTTGTACTCCTTGATATAGGATTTGATAAAGTTCAATGATCCCCAATCATCACCAAGGCATTCATTTGATTCAGAAGAAGTAGAAGGGGTATACTTGGGACTCTCTAATTTGGGATGATCTTCCTTAGAGACATTTGTTTCAAGAGTAGCCTTTGTAATAGGCACTATTGGAGTAGATGTCAATGCATTAGAAGATAATGAATAAGAGTAGGAGCAATCGAGGTTTGACTAGTAGTTTCCCTTTCACATAAGTCTATAGCATCAAGGTTAGCCTTGATTGTGATTACCTCATTATTAGCAACAAATTTCATGAAACAATGCAAGGTAGAAGTAACTGCTACCAAAGGATAAATCCATGGTATTACCAAGATAATGTTATATGGTAATAGTCTTGGCATAAAATATACCAAGATGGGTATGGTAATGGGTCCCAACCTTAGAGGTAAGATTATTGTGCCTAAGGCTTGCCAACCAACATTATTGAATATACAAGTGGACAAAGAAGAAGCATCAAGCGAAGTTGAATCAATTTCGATTTTAGGTAACAAGTCGATGTTGCATACATTAAGAGTTGAACCAGTATCAACAAGAGCACACCTAATGCCAATATTGTTAATGTAAACTATTATTATTAAACGATCAACTTGATTTTGTAATTTTAGAGGCAAGAGCTCATGTAGATGGAATGCAATATTTGGTGAGTCTATATGAATATGATCTATCAGTGCATTAACATCTATCAACCTAGTAGAAGAAGACAAGAGGATCTTTTACAAGGCTTCCTAAAGCATACCTTGGTAAACTAGAGTAGTTTGAAGAAAGTCCCGAAGTGAGATCTTGGTGGGAGTAACATGAATTTTCTCGACAAAATCATACTCACTAGGTGGTTTATTTTTGGGTTTAGGTCCTTGAGGAAGGCTTGGTTGAGAAGTTGGTAGAGAATTAAGTTGATTAATTTTTTTTTTTAATGGTGAAAAAGAGGGTTGCATCAAAATGAATCAACAAGATGATGAACCACTACTTTCCACCACAAAACATTGAATTATGTGTGTGATAAGATGCTAATAACAATAAAAAACCAACCCTAACTATTCTAACAAATATCAAGGAAGTTTTTAGAGCTTAAAATGATGTGTACCTTGCTGCAAGAAGCCTATTTTTAGGGCACAAAGGACTCATTCGCCTTTAGTGACGAATGGGTCCCTGTTAGGGTTTTTGAAACTGAGATCTAGGTTATTTTCCTTGATGTCTGCACTCTCAAATTCTTGGTTGTTAGCTCCTGAAAAACTTGTAACAAATTTTGTAGCTTCAATTCTTTGTTCTTGTACTATAAAGGTCAATCTTGCAGCTTGACAACTTTTGTAACTTTGCTCTAAACTTCTTCTCCACTTGATCTTCAACTTGTAAATATGCAAACACACATTCAAGAGGAGAAAACCTTGTTTATTGTTAGTGAATAGGGGCTTTTCTAAGTCAAATCCCTTGTAGGTAATCAAACCAAATGATGAAATAATGTAATTGAAGCATGAGCATGAAATATGTAATTGATGATACCTTGGAAGTTGTCTTTGAAGATGAATCTACGATCTAACATGTAGTGGTCATGAAGAATGTAGATCTTGATCTCAAATAGGATGTGTAACAATGTTTACAAGTAGATATTCAATGCTGCATCAACTATCTTAGCTCAGCAACATGCATGAATGCACTAAACCCTTGACATGATCAAATGATCTTGAATTGCTACAATAAACTCTTGATAATCTGCCTTGAAATGCCTTTGAATTGCTCGTGGAATGCTCTAATTCTTGAAAAATTGAATGCTTAGGCCTCTTGTAAACTTGCTAGTTCTTGTTAGGAGAAACAATGTGAATTAACCCCTTATTTATACTAAATCTAGAGATTAACCTCAAAATTCAAACAATTCAAGCCGACACTAGATTTGAAAATGAATGTTATTAAAATCCTGCCAAAATTAAATTCGTAAAGGGGGTCCTTATTAAGGGAGGACCCATTCACCACCTAGGTTGAATGGATCCTAGCACAAGTTTCCAATACCATGCCTTTAGGAGGTGAAAGAACATCAAAAACCCATGTCAAATGTGCAAAGAAAGGGGGGTCCTATAGAGGGAGGACCCATTCGTGACCTAGGGTGAATGGGTCCTAGCACCAATTTCTAGGACCTTGATTTTTCCAAATTAAATGTTTTACAATTTGAATTATGGGTGTTGGGGTGGATCCTCGGAAGGTGTCACAAATAAGGCTTAAATTTGAATTAAAGGGGCTAATTAACTCTAATTAACTATAATTAATTAATGAGACCCTAGATAAGTGTAAAAGTGTGTTACAACACTTTACAATGCCATAAATAAGGTACAATTTAAGTACATTTTATTAAAAAGGGGCCAAAGATCATTGTGAATGTGTTACAACACTTTACAACACTAAACCTAGGCAACATTAGGTTGACTCAATGACAATTATTCCCAAATTAAGGAAAAAGGATACTTTTTTCATTACTACAATTTTGTTGGTTCCTTTTAGTATTGTATGGGATATCACTCTATAAGAGGGAGCCTTAGAATGTATAAACCTCGTGTAAAGGTCCAGTGTGTTGTTTTTGATAGGGGCCCCATGAATAGAATGATTTCATTTAGGAGATGGGATAGCCAGAGTCATGTAAATGAACAATCTCTTAGGCCTTTGAGGGGCGACAAAGACTAAAAAACATTTATGAACTATTTGACTTGTGATGAAGACTTTAATGAAGAATTTTATTTATCAAACTTTTTAGAAGGAGATGCCTCTAAGAAATCATATAGGGCATCATTGTAAAATCCACCCCTTAGGCACTACAATTTGTTTTTAAACAATGCACAACTACCAAATTAACCATCCAAACTAATTCCATCTAAATTAGAAGTGTTTATTTTAATAGCTCTTCATTTTCCATGGCAACATCAACTCATCATCGCCTATTTATATGCTTGCACAAAAGAATGGTAAGGTCCCAAGGTTAATGTCTTTCCTAATCCTACAACCTAAGCCTCAAGGGTTCATGATAGCCTTGCCTATGTATCCCCTTGTAGGAAATCAGAGGCTTCGTAGTTTGCCCTAGAATGATAGAGGGAGTTCAATCTCTCCTCTTGTATGAGATCTATTATCTCACCTTAACCCATAACTATTAATTTAATACATGTACGCTATCAACATAGTCAATTATAATATAATGATAATAACATTCCATCAAGTGTTGGGTCCATACAATTCATTACCCAACATTAGTGTACAAACATTCACAATATTCACAAGAGGTCATTCATACCATAATCACAAAGATTATACATAATGGTCGTCATGAGCATACCCCCTATATACAAGTTGATTAACTCATACACAATACAAGTACAATAGTGATTGGATCATACACATATCACAAGTATAACAGTGACTAGATCATACACAAATCACAAGTATAAAAATATTAGCTCATATGTAAATCAAAATTGCACAATTATTATCTCATTCACATATCACAATTACATTAGTGACTAGCTCCAACATATATCACAAGTACATAGTGATAAGCTCCATCATACATCACATAAACATAGTGAAAAGATCCACCATACATCACATAACATAATAACAATGGTTGACTAACACATCACAATGGCTAACACATGTCCCTAATGCATCCCAGATAGAAAGAATATCGGTGCATTACACACTACACTATGGGTCCTATCCTTTCCTTCAATATTTTGCACCATTGGACAAATGGGAAGAGGATTTGATGCATCCAATACTACATTGTGGGTCCTTCCTCAACCCCACAAGACTAGGTATACAATCTGACAACTGGGAAGGGGATTCGATGTATCCCATACTACATCCCAGGTTCGTCCACCATCCCAAGGGTTTCCCCAAGTAGTGAACCTACCAAACCCAAGGGATTCTGACTTCAATTTCCTATAGGCCACCAACGACAAGTCTGTCTACCAAGGAAGAAGTAGATCCTGACATATACCTCCTTGTGAACTTAGTGGTATTGTTAGCTATCTTCTTCATAATCCTGAGTAACACTGGCCTCGGTCACTTTTGTGCCCTCAATGATAGCCAGTGAACCCCCTCAATATAATGGTTAGCCCTGGATTATCGTTACCGGCACGGATGGGTCCCTACCCATGCAACTGTTATCATATCTTAATCATAACCAGAGTAGCCTGCTACCTTCACCTCTATGAACTAGGTGAATGCTGACTAATCCCTAGTAGTAGCCCAGAAATCGGTCATTGGCATGGTCCAATGACTGCCTGTCACTACTCAAATATCCTAGAGGTTCACTCTTGGGCAGGTCATACATAACATGAATCACAATCACAATCAACAGATACACATGCCTATACATAAAGACCTCTAGATATGGAGTTGAATTACACAAACACATAAGAGATACATGGAACCAACACGAGATGGACTTTACCCATATATACATATAATCAAATACCTATTATAAGATAGTTAAATCCCTTACTTCATTCTGTTTAATAGAAGCCTATTATGTATTAAATATATTAGTTATTAATTTCCTTTAACTTGATCATTACCCATTCAATACCCACTTTAGCCTCAAACTGAAGCTTACAAAAGAGGAAAGGTCAAACCATGCATGAGCAATCCCTACATCTTGGAGTTATCCCCCCTAGACCCTCCCCCTTATGGACTTGAGGTCACAGAGGCATCCTTCACCCAAGAACCACACATTTCTGCTTCCAAATGGATCAAAGTCACACATAGTTCTCCTTACAAGCCTCTCAAGGATACCTATGCATAGGTTCCCACAACCCAAGGTTTCACTTCCCCTTAAGTATATCGAGGACTTGGATCAAACTCCACCCATTTTATTTATAATCTTGTTTGAACATCCTGATTCACTTATATTTTCATCTCATTGACCTATCCCAACTAGGCTTATTACTTAATACCAAATCACCTTGGTTCACACAAACCCATAAGAAATCATTTCCATTTAAAACTTATATAATAAGTTCAATAATGATGCTCTTATAATCAAGGGGTCAATAGATATCTCATAAGGATGCCCAAGAGTATTTATAAGCTTGTTTTGAGTTATAATTATTATCCAAATCCTTCTCAAGAAAGTTGGAAACACTATATCCATTAGTCATTTATATGAAAGCATAATCCCCTAAATAATATTATAAATTATATTCTTGATCTTCTAAATTCCTTTACCTTATGGTGTAACCCCATATTCTAATGTTAGTTTATTTAACATACTAGATAGTTTATGTATACTTATTAGTCAGTCTAAACCTGACCTTAATGGTCATTAGTAAGGTACCAAGAGATGCTACATATGATTTATATCATATAACTCCATCTCAACCACATTGTCAAATTTATGACAGATGCCTTCCATTTATTATACAATTTATATTGTGATTCATTATAAGTATAAGAATAATAATTTCAATATCAAGGCTCTTGTATCTAAGAGATTGATAAATATCATACTATCATATAAAACATTTACCTAGGGTATCAATGGATTATCAAAATTACCGTTTTTTAATATTAAGGATATGTTTAATAAGGTATGGTCATAGTGCCACTAAACGAAGTCACCAGGTTAATTTCAGTATTATGCAACCAAGTGTCATGACTCATATTAACATGGTTCATATTATAATGTTATCTTGCAACTAAAGATTTGATCTAGGAATCTTGCCACCTTGGTTTTGTTAAAGTCTTAACACATAAATGTAATGAACAAGTAATGTCTACTCAAAATTCCAATCGCTTGGATATTTGAATAATTTAACCCTTGATTATAGTAAATTTTCTAGCTTATGAAATTATCATAATCCTAGCTTTCAAGTTCTTGAGCACCATACTAATATTGGTTAACCCTAGGCTTGATTCCCAATTACTTATAAAGAATGTTAATTTCACTTAAGACCATTAAAAAGTAATATTTAATTTATAATTATCCCACCTTCCACAAATAAGCATAAATCACTTTTATTTAGTCATTTTAAATTATGACATTAGATGATTCCAAATCCATGCTTCAAAAGCTATACGAAAATGCATAACCTTCTAAACATATGAACAAGAGAGTTTGTGCTTAGATTCTTTATTAAATTGTGTGCATAAGTTTTGTTAAGGCTATGTTGATACAAGGTGGCATTCACAAGTACATCTAAAAATATGTTCCAATTATGCTTTTATGGGAATCCATGCCCTCTTTCCAATCTCCAATTTGAACGTAATCAACAGGGAATTTCCTAAAGCCACATTACATTAGCCATTTTGTCAAACATTTCATAGGTCTTGTCTCTAGGCTTTCCTAGTTTTGCATAAATTTTACCCTAAGTTTGTGTAGAGGGAGACACATTTTAACCTCTCTTCCAACTGCAACAACTTCCTAGGCATGCATAATATAAAATGAATAGCCATGCACAAGAATGTGGACTATATAACAAATTTTCTTAAGGAAAATGAAGGCAGGCATATGTCACATGAACTATTTAAGAAAAGTCTCAAGAATGGGAGATGACAATACACTAGCAATTATTTTCCAACTGTGGGAGTGGCTGCTTCAAGATTAACCACTAATTTTAGGAAAGTAATGTGGGGGAGAGAATGTACTTAGCTCTAAGACAACGGTAAAGAATGTCTGGTGTAGTTGCTAAAATATGTTATGTTTCCTTTATCCCTCACATTTTCTTTCAAATATGGGCATCCATAATTCCTCCAACCTTTATGCCTCGGTAGTTGTGCATAGTCTTCTAGTTGTGTTTGATTGAATGTTTCAAAAGCCTCCTTAACAAGTCCATTTTGTGCCTCTCCAAACTATACCCAAAACTATTTGTAGCTTCACATCTCATTGTAGGCAAGAAGGATGATTTCAAGCTTGTGGAAATCAGCTCTTTACTAGCCGATTGCATTTTCCTGAAGGTTTCTACATCCTCTTCAATAAACCCATTTCTATGTTCCATTGTGGTGCAGAAGCACCTTGTTGCATTAAAGCCTCCATGAGGCCTATTGGTACATAATTGAGTTAGGAGTTTTAGAGGTAATTAAATAAGGTCTTTCAAGACCATCTTAATGTATTTGGTTTAGTTTAAGAGTATTTTGATAAGTAGTAGGGTTATTGATATCAATTTGTTAGTTTTTGTCATATTAGCCAAAAAATGCAAAAGATGTAAGAGTGCTTGTAAAGGACTATGTAAGGTAATTTCATGTAATGATCACTTGTTTGAGTTTGTAAGGTCATGCAAGACCACACTCAATGTAATTTTGGGTATTAAGAGGGATAAATTGAAAATCATGTAATATTGTCAAATTATCAAAATGACAAAAAGGGAAAAATGGGAAGTTTAAGAGTCATGAGTTGTTTAAGAGTTAGTTGTGGAAGTTTGAGAGTTGTAGGAAGTTTATAATACCTTAAACAGGTCATTTTAATCATTTTAGAGGCAGAATTGGTGATTTGAAGTTGAATGGAATACAATTTGAGACTATTTCTGTGCATTTTCCAATAATTGTCTCTGTTGCAGGTCCTTGTACGGCCATGTATGGCTCAGAAACACACTTCTATTTGATTGGAGGTGAAATATATTGGAATATAATTTCCAATGCAATTGGTTTGACTTATTTTCATTAAGATATGCAAAAGTTATTGCAATTTTGGTAAAAATAGTTGAATTTTGATTTAGCAGGGGCAACAAGCATAAAAAATGCATTTCTTCATTTCTAACTAGTAAAAACTCATGATTTATGGTTTGGAAGTATGTTTTAACATTTTATTTGAGATTCCAAAGTTGCAGGGGTGTATGTTAATGTTTGATAAAGTTTCAAGGAGGCCCTAGGCTGGGAAAGAGTGATTTTGTGTGAATTTTGCATGAAAATGGTGGTTTAAAGCTAGGGATTGATAAAATATAGTTGTTAAAGGTTGGAAAATGGATTTATAAGCATTTGTAGACCCAATTAAAGGTGTTTTGAGAAAAGAAAAAAAGTTGCTTAGAGGTCTGGAATGTACATTTTCAATGAACCCTCATTGGTTGCAAGCCTTTTTGGCACAAAAAAATGAATTTTGAGCTTTTGATGGCTTTGTACTTGATAAAATTTGCTAAGATTGTGTAATTTGTCATTTGGGAACATACCTAAGCTATTGGTGTTGAGTTTTGGGTTCAGGAAGGTCATTTATTGGGTGACCCTTTGTAAAATAGGCCTAATTGGCCTAGGTGCACAATCAGAGGAGTCCATTTTTGAAGGGTTCGATCCAAAGGAACCTACACTGATTTTTGGATATGTTATAAAAAATGAAAATGAGTATCTAAAATTTTTTTTACAATCCTGATATGAGTCTTGTATCAAAAGTTATAACTGTTGTCCCACTTGGATATGCTACTAGGTTAGAGGCTAGCATAGGTGAGTTGGCCTTAAGTCATTGTTGTCTGGTCTTTGGATGGTTGGAATACATTTTTGGGATGAATCTAAGCATGTTGAAATCATTTACCAATTCTGATAGAGATTGGAGTCCATTTGTGTAAGTTGGAGCCCATGTTGCTCAAGGTTAATGGATTGAGATTGCCTCAAGAATGAAGAATTTCAGTTGTGTACTTGATTATTGCCAAGAATATAGAAAGTTGATGGTGTGAACCCTCCTTACTTTGCATCAATTTTGGTATCAGATCTAGGTTAGATGCTCTGGGAAATTTGTTTGTGGGTTGTGTGTGTGGTTTCTTGTAGGTTGGTGCAGTGAGAAAGTCCAAGAGACTAGGTGAGTGGACAGACCTAGGTGAGGCTGAGTGTTAAGATGGATTTGGTGAGAAGATTGGGAAGACATTTGTAGGAAGAGGAAGAGAGGAAAAAGAAGCAAGAAGAAAAAGAAAGGAAGGGAAAAGAGGAAGAGATGAGGCAAAAGGAGATTGAAGAATTAAAGCAAAGGATAGATCAATTGCTCAAAAGAGTCACAAGTTGGCACTTGAAGATCAAGAAATGGGTCACATGGCCTATTGAGAAGATTATGATGAAGAGAAGACAAGAGAGAAAGCAAGCTAAGAAGATGAAGACTATGTTGAAGGCAGAACAAAGCAAACAAGTTGCAACAGTTATTGTTGATGATGAAGAGTTTAAACAAGTAGAAAAAGAAGAGCATTTAGAGTTTGAAGGCCTTGAAGACATGAAGACATAAAATGTAGAAGAAGATTCAATGGTAAAGGTAGAAGAAGATGATGGAGTGATGTCTAAATCTGATAAAGAAGAGGATAATGGTAGAATGGATTTGCTACTGATGTATGAGAATGAAATGTTTAATTCATTATTTCATAAGGAGATTAATGGCTTATTCAGTTTTCTCCACATGGAAACTTATGTTCATGAAGAGGTAGCATAAATAGAGACATTATGGTTGTAGGAAAATCAAGGTGTAGGGATTATGGATGAGTTTAAACATGTACATGATGGGAAGATGGAAAGAAGATAGCTTCTTCTTGTTGTAATTTGAAGGAACACAAAACCATGGGTTAAGATGTAGATACAAATTTTTGTGATTGTTGGTGATAGTGAAGATTCATTTCTATTTGCAGGTCCTTTACTCTTTGCTCCCTCAAGTGACTTGAGTTTTTTCTTCAAGGGGAGAATGGTGCAGGAGAACCTTGTTGCATTCAAGCCTCCATGAGGCCTATTGGTACATAATTGAGTTAGGAGTGTTAGAGGTCATGGAATAAGGTCTTTCAAGACCATCTTAATGTATTTGGTTTAGTTTAAGAGTATTTTGATAAGTAGTAGGGT
The DNA here is from genome assembly GCA_007258455.2 of Sequoia sempervirens. NCBI lineage: Eukaryota > Viridiplantae > Streptophyta > Pinopsida > Cupressales > Cupressaceae > Sequoia > Sequoia sempervirens. The sequence goes on from VDFB02351207.1 coordinate 39,498, forward strand.
TATTGATATCAATTTATTGGTTTTTGTCATATTAGCCAAAAAATGCAAAAGATGTAAGAGTGCTTGTAAAGGACCATGTAAGGTCATTTCATGTAATGATCACTTTTTTGAGTTTGTAAGGTCATGCAAGACCACACTCAATGTAATTTGGGGTATTAAGAGGGATAAAGTGAAAATCATGTAATATTGTCAAATTATCAAAATGACAAAAAGGGCAAAATGGGACGTTTAAGAGTCATGAGTTGTCTAAGATTTCGTTGTGGAAGTTTGAGAGTTTTAGGAAGTTTATAAGACCTTAAATAGGTCATTTTCATCATTGTAGAGGCAGAAGTGGTGTTTTGAAGTTGAATGGAATACAATTTGAGACTATTTATGTGCATTTTCCAACAATTGTCTTTGTTGCAGGTCCTTGTACAGACATGTACAGCCTAGAAACACACTTCTATTTGATTGGAGGTGAAATATATTGGAATCTAATTTCCAATACAATTAGTTTGACTTATTTTCATTAAGATATGCAAAAGTTATTGCAATTTTGGTAAAAATAGTTGAATTCTGATTTAGTAGGGGCAACAAGCATTAAAAAATGTATTTCTTCATTTCTAACTAGTAAAAACTCATGATTTTCAGTTTGGAGGTCTGTTTTAATATGTTATTTGAGATTAAAAAGTTGTAGGTGTGTATGTTAATGTTTGATAAGGTTTCCAGGAGGCCCTAGGATGGGAAAAAGTGATTTGTGTGAATTTTGCATGAAAATGGTGGTTTAAAGCTAGGGTTTGATAAAATACTATTGTTAAAGGTTGGAAATTGGATTTATAAGCATGTGCATACCAAATTCAAGGTGTTTGAAGCAAAAAATAGGTGCTTATAGGTTTGGAATGCATATTTTCAATAAACCCTCATTGGTTGCAAGCCTTTTTGGCACAAAAATTGAATTTTGAGCTTTTGATGGCTTTGTACTTGATAACATTTGCTAAGTTTGTGTAATTTTTCATTTGGGAACATACCTAAGCTATTGTTGTTGATTTTTGTGTTCAGGAAGGTCATTTTTTGGGTGACCCTTTGTAAAATAGGCCTAATTGGCCTAGGTGCACAATTAGAGGAGTCCATTTTTGAAGGGTTCGATCCAAAGGAACCTACACTGATTTTTGGATATGTTATAAAACATGAAAATGAATATCTAATTTTTTTTTTACAATCCTAATATGAGTATTGTATCAAAATTTATAACCGTTGTCCCACGTGGATATGCTACTAGGTTAGAGGCTAGCATAGGTGAGTTGGCCTTAAATCATTGTTGTTTGGTCTTTGGATTGTTGGAATGAGTTTTTGGGATGAATCTAAGCATGTTGAAATCATTTACCAAGTATGATAGAGATTGGAGTCCATTTGTGTAAGTTGGAGCCCATGTTGCTAAAGGTTAATGGATTGAGATTGCCTCAAGAGTGAAGAATTTTAGTTGTGTACTTGATTATTGCCAAGAATATAGAAAGTTGATGGTGTGAACCCTCCTTACTCTGCATCACATTTCTCCTTGAATTCCTCTCTATCCTTTGTTTTCACCTCTACTATGCAACCTCATGTTCATCCATACTCTCTCTTCCTCCATGAATTTCTCCATTCTCTACATTTTATTTTGTTGACCTCCGCTGCTGCTCACATTTCTCTTTTACTTCCCTACTAAAGCCCATCCTTTGCATTTTCTTGAGTCAACATCTTTCTCTCTATGCATTTGTTCTCTCACACATTCTATTCTATCTATGTTCTCTATGCCCCAAATTCTCACCTTACTCTGCAATTGTCTTCCTCCAAAATGAATTGTGACTCCCTCGTTTATGAGGTCATGGGGTTTAACGACTACCAAAAATGCCCTTTTTTTTTACATGACCTGCCAATATGAATGGCCAAGGGAAGGAATGCCATTCCTCAATAAATGTGTGCGCATCCTTTTGACCCTTCCCTATGCCATTCCTCATTAATTTTTGATGGTCTCCATGGCTCCCTCACCTATTTATTACAACTATCTCCTCACTTGATCTTTCTTCCAATGTGGAGGTAGTTGGTCTGGGGATGTAAAAATCATCCAACATATCAAAATCTTGTTTAGAGAAAAAATTATCAAAAGTATTAAAATTTTGAAGGAAAATATCTGACATGATTTCATTCACATTGGGTTCACCAAAATGTAAAGGAGGGCATTCGCTACCCTCAAGACGATAGGGTCTCAAGGAGAAAATAGCCCTCGATTACCTTAGGGATCAAAGCTTAGGTGAATGAGATGAAGAATATTTGCACAATTCAATCAAATAAATGTTAAACTATCAAGGAAAAGAATGATAAAATTGCTTAATAATAGAAACATGTGACAAAATTGAAATTTACAGTATACAATATAGAAACTACATAACTCATAGATTTCACCCCCGGGAGGATTAAGCCTCAACCACAGACGAAAACACACCATAAGGCTGTCTACACCTTGTGTTGTTGTCTCTAATAAGACAAAGAATAAAACCCTTAAATATGTAATGCCTAGCTTATCAAATCCATACATTAGCACACATAATAGAGAGAGAAAATGTTGGGACTATTTTGGGGCTTTCCTCAATCAAACCCCTGTTTTGGTGTTTCCACCTCCATGTACATCCAAATAGATATAGATAAAAATGCATAAAATATAAAGGCATGTGATAGAAACAAGCCCTGTCAAGGAGGACAACCCCTATCATGATTATAAAGATGTGTAATAGAAATAAACCCCATAAAGGAGGAAAACCCCTATTATGAATAAAATAGATGAGATCAAATATATAGCATTAAATAGACAAGATAAAAAGATAAGAGAGCAATACCAATAGCTTGTGGCTACCCTCTTAGCTTGATAGGTATGATAAGATTGCATACAAGAGAGCCTTGACTATTGCTTGAGGAAGAAATCCGACAAAGCTTTGCTATAGAGAGCAAGAGAGAACAAGAGAGAATGAAGAAGAAAGATTAGAATGAGAGAGTGAGTAATAAGGAATGAGAGAACATAAGAATGAATGGAAGAGCATGAGAATGAATGAGAATGTGAGAGAAAAGTGGATTTTGTGAGATTGCATGGGCGAGAGGAGTTGTTACATCCATGTTTTTGCCACAATGACACTTCTCATAAGCAAAGCACACAAACATTTATTATTTTAATCTCGGGAAGCTTGAGGATGTTAGTGCATCACGGGGATGTGCGTGCATCATGCTAGTGTCCTACTCAAAACTTTACACAAGTAAAATATTCAAGCTATTAGTGCTTCATCATTGTCACCTATGAAGTTGGAATTGTGGAATTCCAATTTATAGGTTTTTGTCATAAATATAACGAGCTAGATGCAGAAGTGTGAACTTGCCATGGGGTGCAATTTTATGACACTATTAACCAATAACAATATCTTCGTCATTGTTTCTAGAATTAAATGCACCTATTTGCATATTTAATTTCTATACTTTTATTATAATTATCTATCCAAATTAATTGTTTAGTAATCACACCAAGATGTGTAATTAGATAGTGGTAGGAAGGGGTGGAGTGTAATGGAATGAGTGTGCTAATGAGAAATCTTACATTTTATCCTAAATTTGACAATCATTTACATGTCAAATTATTATTAAGATCAAGAGGTGTTCTATGTCAACAAAAACCAAAATTACCTATTTTTTAAATATATAATTATAACAAAAGTTTATACTTTTAAAAGTAGCATATATATATATATATATATATATATATATATACTTTTCGAACTAAAAAATAACATAAAATAATTTAAGTAATGAATGATATTTTTTAAAGTAAAATTAAAATTTACATCCAAAAGTAACATAGTTCTTCCAAAAAAATTAAAGTCAACATATAAATAAAATAAAATAGTTCTTAAATAAAATTTGTAAAGTAAAATAAATCAAAGAAAAAATAAAATAATTCTTAAATAGTTCTAAAGTAAAATAAAATAACTCTTAAGTTAATATATAATTCAAAATTGATATCTCTCAACATTTTTTAAATAGATGTATTTAATATATTTATACTAGTTAATTGTATTTATTTATTTAATATAAGTATTTTATATTCATTTTCACAATTTTGCATATTTCATATATTTTATTAAATAAAATAATACTTTGTGATTGTTAGGCTCTTAGAAAAAATCATAATATTTAGATGCTTATTGTAAAAATATTTAACCTTTTAAAAATCTACTCTACCATTATTAAGTCTAATGAAGCCTACCTAAGAAGCTAAAGTAAGTGTAAGAAAATACCTGATAAACTAAATAAAAGAAATAAAAACCTACACTAATAGATGTCACACTTTTTTTGTTTTATAGTTTTGATGGAGTACTCCTTAAAAGAAGAATACAACAAGTTCATCATTATATTATTTTTGGAAGACTTGTGTCCTTTATGAATGCTCAAGAATATTTACTTTCATGTTGACTAAGAATGTCCATATGCTTTGAAACGTTATTCATTTTATATTCATACACATCAAAGAAAGGAAAATTTTGATCAAGTAAAATTAAGACACCCATGTTATTTTCCATTAGTTTTGTGCTCATGTTGATGGAAGTGTGGATTAAAATGGTAACATAACAACAAGTGACATACTCTTATATTAGAGTTGGCTCACAACTTAATTCCTATTCAACCTCATTTGCACTCAATTCTATGCATTCACTCCTACCTCATTATCACCACTTTATTCTCTTAGATCATTTTTGTGGGATGCAAAATTGACCTAGTCAACCTTATAGAGTGTGCAAATAATGCACAAAATGCATGACATCAAATTCAAATTTCAACGTTCCCACCTACTTTCTAATAAATATCATTAGCTAACCTAATATACATTTCATGTGGCATGTTTCTATTTCATGGTATTTAAATATATTAATTATTTGCTTAAATATTTGGATGAGAAAATAGAGGAATACAAGATGAATTGATTAGAAGAATTAGCAAAGCACACTTCAATTCTTGAAAGCAATAAAGGGATCAAATATGCACACTATTATCACATAGACCATTTGCATGTCTATCAATGTTATTGTTGATCTTTCT
>VDFB02351207.1:44691-110594 GCA_007258455.2 Sequoia sempervirens
ATGATAGATTGATAGTAAAGATTAGTGAAACTTTGCTTATACTTTCTTTGGATGGATGATTTCATTTAATGTGTAAAGTTAGACTGAGCTTTTGATGTGGATGCTTCAAATGTTTACTTTGAATGATATTTTTCTATTGATGGTGTTATTCGTAGTAAAAAGATCTTAAGCACAAGTCCCTAGAAGATTGCACTTGCTTTGTGTAGTTGTCGTTTAGCGTGGTGAAACAAAGTATTGTCTTTTGGTTTCACTCAATCCTTACCCTCTCTTGATTTCGTAGGAGTAGTATAGGATTCCTAAATCCTTGCTCCTTTTTACCTTCTTAATCTAAAATCAGAAAATTAAAAAAAAATATAACACTGCATTTGAGTTCTTGCTCTCTAAGTAGCTTACTAGAGTAAATCCCTTTGTATTAACCGGAAAAATCACGACGTCCACAGAGCTTATCCACACCCCAACCTATGAAACATTGGAATTGCCGTATGATCTGTTTTGCAATCTGAGCATACTAGGCAGTTTTTCAAGAGAGGATAGAGTGTCTTTGGATTCTTTATTCTAGAGTGTTTGTTAAACACGCATCAACAGGTCCCAAGGGCTATAAGGCTGGTTGCTCTGTTCAAGAAAGATGTAATCACTGTACTGTTCATGGTTTGAAGTCTCTTTGAATAAATCATTCTTCAACTCCCTTGCATCATGATAGTCATTCACCTCCATATCTTGCAATATCGAATCAGTCCTAACCAAACCTCTTTGTTTACCACATACTGGAGTTTTTGGACTCCCCTCATATTTGTGAACAACATCCAATTTAACGTCAACCAAGCCACCGTTTGATTCCTTGCCAAGACAAGGTAAGGGTGATGAAGCAATGCTAGGTTCCCCTAGAGGAATAACCAACGAACTCATATCTTCTTAAAGCTGATCCATCATGGATGGTTTGTCAAATTCCATGGGGTATCTTCCTCAAACTTCATGTGTTCTTCATTCATAGTTTCGATAGGTGACTCTTCTTCAATCTCACACTCATCTTGAAGTGTCATGTGCTCCTTGTTTGTACCTTCATTTCCTTTAAGACTTAGTCCCATCATCAATGCTTGTTGACTGAATTTTTGTCTTCCCTATGCTTACTTGTGGGCTGTAAACCACAAACAAGCACTTTTTTCTCTAACCCTTCTTCAATAGCAAGTTTTGATTTTTCTTTCATTGTTCTTCTGATGTACTTAACCACACCCAATTTTTCAGGTTTCAATATTACAACACAACCCAAGAAAGAGTAAAAAAAAACCGTGTTTCTAAACCCATCTGACATGTTTCAATACTCTTCAAAGAGTTGGGAAGCCTTTTGTTGATACTGCCTCTTGATCTGTTCTTCCACTCTGTTGATATCCATTATCATAACTCTGAAATTTATTGATCTTCCAATAGGTTGGTAGGAACTTTAGCTCTGATACCACTATAAAATCCCACCCTTATTTTTTCCAAAACTTCACAACTTGCACCTATTAGCGTTAGCCCAAAATGCAATGATAGACAAATTGGAAAGCAACCCTTCATTTTTTGATCACCTAGATCCCGGAGTGGGCAAGATGAGAGCATACGGTGTAAGGGGATTGTTGCAAAAATTGAAAGTGATAAAACTAACTGAAAGAACACCTTCCACTTTTTGATCACCTAGATCCTAGTGTGGGCAAGGTGAGAGCATATGGTGGTTGACTTACAATTAAGATCTTGGCTAAGCTACCACTTCTTCAGTGGGGTGAGTAGTAATAAGTTAATAACAACGTTGAAAGTAAACAAGTAAAGTCGTTGGCGGCAAACTAACCAATAAGGAAAGTAAAGCACTTGGCAACAAAGCCAACCACTTCTACTTTTCAGCGGGCTACAAGAAATGAAATAAGGAAAACTCGACCACTTATTTAGCGAGAGTGAAGTACGATAAGCAAAAGGCTCAACTACTTATTTAATGGGAATGTGAGCAACTACTTGTTTAGTGGGGTCAGTAACAAGCATATACAAGAGCATTCACGAACGGTACTATCGATGGTGTTACAATGAGCTCAACATAAACAAATCAGATCATTACATATTGTTGCTATGAGAGATAAATGACAGAAATGAAAAGTAAACACCCTCCCAAGATGATAGAATGTAAGTATGTGAACACCCCAACAGAATAGAACAAGTATACCTCAAGATAGGCTCATTTGAGATCATTAAAGGGACAGACTGAAGGCTGCAATATGTCTGATAATCAGAACACAGGTCTGATATGCATGAACAGCAGGTCTGAAGCTCAAATCAGCAACCTTAGAAACAACATAACTCGCCCAATACTCATCCAAATGAAGCCAAATCACTTGCAAATGATTCCTCTCAGCTAGGCAACCCAAAACATGTAGCAAGCTGCCACCAACAAGCCTGAAACGCACTGACATGAAACCCGATACACCTTCAATCACAAGTGTGGCCTCCCCGGATGGCGACCAACAAGTAAAATCCCACACTCTCAAAAATTCCCAAATTTTGCAAGAAGGGGCCGTCCTAGGCAAAGGGAGTAAATGAACCGACACCCACAAAATGATATTCGGTCCTTCGATCAGCGTGAGTAAAACAATGGAACAACCAAGGGTTTGGAAACAGCAACCAGCAATTTGAAACTCCAAGAAGTCACTTCCAAAATGCACCCAAATCTCTGCACAAATAGTTATCATACCAAAACATAGCTAGAATTCATCATAAGTAACCAAAACTGAAAACAAACCATCACCGTTAAGCTCCAATAGGGATTATTGAATGCAATCACACTCCACTAGTTAGGGATTGTCTTTCAAATCCAAAACCAACAACCTAAAGATGGTTTTCGTCCTCCAAAAATTCAGGAAAGAACACTATGGTGTTAATCTGGTAGCATAACTTTATCTCCAAATTGCATAACCAAATGAGAGCAAGAGAGGGCATATAAATAGCTTTTGAGACCCAAGAATTTGAATTCCTTTTCCCTCCAAAAGGGGATGCGACACATGAGAAAATATAATATTTAACTTAGTTTTCACTTATCCCTCCATTTGGGCATCCAACTTAGGAAATATAATTTCCCCTTTTTAATTACAACTTAAAGTTGTTGAGTCTAGGCGTGGGGTACAAAGGGACCAATAATAACTTAAGTTATATTTTATATTTTGTCCTTTTGAACTTTATGACTTAATAACTTAAGTTGCAATATTCCCATTTCTAAACTCCAAGCATGGTGTAGAGGCCAATTACTAAAAATATCAAGATGCCAACCACTGCAACTGCCACCATTGCTATAAATAGTAACCCAGTATTGAACTGCTACCAAAACCCACTGCCAGAAATAACACTTACTAAAAATAGCATACTGCTAAAAATAGTAAGCGACTCCAAACCTATTGCCAAAAATAGCACTTACTAAAAATAGCATACTGCTAAAAATAGTGACTCCAAAGTTAAAATGAGCACATTTCGGGTAGCCGTTGTAACATACTAAAAATAGTAAGTCTAAAAATAGACACTGCTAAAAATAGGAGTGACTGCCCACCAAAGCTCTTAGAAAACCCAAAAAGACCGAGAAACCTTTTTGGCAAACTCCTGCAACCAGCCCCTGAAAAGCTGACAAGAAACTTCCATGAATTTAGGAAACCCTAAAAATGCCTCCGAGTAGCCCACGAGACTCTGGAAATGGGCTATCAGCCACTGAATAGCATAGGGCTGAAAAGGGGACATTACAACTTCACAATTTTTTATTTAAAGAGAAATATAAAACAACTTATTTTTTTCAATAGTTTATAGCGGACTTCCTTTTCTTCCTCTCTTCCTCTTTTTGTGATTGCAAAAGAGCATGGGCTAGTGTATTTATAAGTTTTTTAGTGTGGGGCCTACTTTTAGTTTCAATTTAGGGTTCTAGCTTTTATTTTTTACGGTTTTTTAAGTGATTGGATATCTTTTCAGGGGCATGGGGACACCTTTCCATGCCCTGGACAGTTGAGGGATATCTGCACATCCCCTAGTCTCCTTGGGCATACCAAGGGGTCCTTAAGTGCACCCTAGGGGGGAACATCCTACTTTGCAGTCCCAGCCTAGGAACAGTCTCCTTTGGGTAGTGTCTAGTGGGACAGCAAGGGGATGTTTCGTCCTGTCTTGCCACCCCTAGGATGTCCCGGCTCCTAGAAATGTCATATTTTTTCCCAAGGAACACTAGAATTCGATTAGTGCTGAAGCAGGTCTGCTGCAGGGTCAGCCTAAGATAGAATTCTTGTGTACACCACATTCTCTCAAGTCATCAAATATCTTGCACAAGTTAACCTGCTAGTACAACAATGGCTGTTATCTATCTAAGCACTAACTGCATAATCATGTTAGATTGGTCACATTTTTATCAACAACTAACACAATTCACCAACTTTAATAGTGGTCACAGTACATACTTTTAAAATGCAACTTTTAAGCAAATGTTTTCATGTTATTCTATTCTCTTAGTATAATGTACTAAACTTATATCATTGTTTTGTTTTTAGATTGAGGGTTTACACCTTTTACAACCGTCCACTAAGGAATAATATGCCCACTATGGGATTAACAATTCCATACATTGTCCACTAAGGACCAACTTGTTGACAATAGGAATACCGCTGCACCATGTGCTCCAGTGGTGATATGCCACTTTGGAGATTCAAACTCGGGTCTCCACAATGAGAAACCAATGGCTTAATAATTTGAGCACAGCTCCCTTCATTAAACTTCCTGTTAATATCATTATATGTTTTTGTTTCATTTGTTGTTTCCTTCCATCAATAGCCCTTGTCAATTATGAAACCCTTTCAAAATTTACTATGGAGATGCTTGTGTTGTCTGCTTTGTTCTATTTAAATCTTTTTGGTATTGGATAAACATATCCTGAATGTTTATGGAATTGCAATATGCTACTCACGTTTGCATGCATTGGTGATGATTACTTAAAATTTAAAAATCATTCATTCGTGCCATTCAGAAAATCTGTTGTCTGTATTCCATTGGCAGTGGGAGCAACGATCATACAACCAAGTTTTGGTGCAGAAACCGTCCAGCAGATACAAGTCAAGACAAATATACGGGCTATAGTCAAGGTTTGGTTTTGTAGTTTGTTTATTCAAATGTATTGTGGAGCCTTGTGGTTGGTGGTTTCCTGTTCCTCATAAGGTCAATGCCAACTTCTGCCTGACAAAGTACTGTTCCATGGAATCGAGCTGAAGTAAATTCCTTTCCACTGTAGTTGATTTGTTCATAAATTTAATGTTTACAGTGACAAAAAGAAATCCTCTGACTGGTCATTATACCTTGATGCCTATGTGAAAATGAAGTTATTTATTTTAGATTTGTATAATCTCATTATATTAAGACTTTTTTGTTTATATTATGTTCAGGATCCAGTGAGCAAAATGCTTTTTTCCTTGGCCATTCATCCAATTTTCATACACTAGAAGGTCCAACTACTCCGGGACCATTTGCAGTAGGAGGAACAGTTCATGGAGAAGGAACCATTCCAGGTATTGGTGCTGCAATGCCTTTGTCCCTTCCGACCCTTGATATCACAACTCAGGCAGAACCACCACAGCAGGCAGTGCCAGGATCAATTCCCCAAGGGGTACACTCAGGAGGAGCTTATCGTCCCTTTGCTCCCCATCCATCTATTACATCGTATCAAGAAGCATATCATCAGATACAAGAGCAACTGCAGCACCAGATGATTCCTCCTCCACCACTGTCTCCAAATTTACCACAAACACCACAAGATTCACAGCAGAAGGCACACCAACAAGGTCATCCCATGCATTTAGCAATGCATGTACATCCACAGTCACAACTACCCAGATCACCATTACCACAGCCTCCACAATATGGAATTCCTTCCTTGATTGCTGTATCAGTGCCCTCTTCAATGGCAGTTACAGTGCCATCCACATTGCCCATTTCAGCAGTCTCTTCAGAGTCGACACTCCATTGGTCAGATCCTGCTTTTCCTTCTGCTCCCATGCTCCTTTCTAGTCAGTATTCTTCCATGGTACCATTGTCAGGGCAATTAGCTCAAGGTTCATCAAATCATGTGAGGCCTCAAATATCTCAATCACATACATTTGGCCTGAGTTCAATCAATCCAGGCCAGATTTCTGGATCAATCCTTTCAACAGGCATAGGAGGATTTGGGAATGGCATTACAAATGTTTTGGAAAGTCAAAGCACTGTTTCTGGAGCTCAACCTTTTCCACCTCACTCAGTAGGCATACAGCCTCAGCCACCTGCAGCAATAGCACTGACTTCCGGAATGTACAATAGGCCACAGGGTGGACCACCACTCAACATCAATAACTTCAGCACCTAACACATACCAGGTGCATATGAAAAACAAATATTAAGTGATTGTTATTTTTGTATGTCTTTGTTTGTTCTGTATAATATTGCATGTTAGGATTCAAGTCGACATGTCAAACATTAGAAAGCAAGCTAAATTGTTTGCCTGAAAACTGAAATTGTCAATGAGTTTATGATTATTAATTAATAATAGTAACAAATAATCTTAATATTTCCTTCACTCATTGATTCTTTCCTCATTTTACAGTTATTTTCATTCATATATTGCTATGTTTACATTTTATTTTCTAAAGTCTACATAATGATACATCAAATTTTGTTTAGTAACTATTCTCTAGGGGCATTTATGGTCTTAGGGTCTGTAATGTATTGTTTTTAATCTCCATAGTTTCTTTCCTAAACAATGTTACTGATTATCTTTGGTTTTTATGCAGTAAAATATTTGTAAGATCTATCATGCTGTTGTCTGAAATACACCTATAAATATAGAAAACACATATTTCTGGCTAAAGCAATAAAATATACCCAATCTAAACTGTTGGAAATTTTGTCATTGATGTCAAGGATATATAGATGATTGGAAGTTGTCATTGATGTCAAAGTGTATGAGCGAGATTGTTGGATTGATTGCCAATGATGTCAAATGAGATCTATGTCAAAGTACTCATAAAAAGCCATAGGCCATTACTTGATGGACAGGTTGGCAATATACAAGACCAAGCAAAATTAGATTACAAGTATGAATTAATGAAGTAATGATCATATCTACATTATGATTTAGAATAGAAGATCATAAAAGACAAAGACAGAGACATTATATATTATGATTTACATTATGATTGCCCAAGATTAAAGCACATATAAATCTGCATTGATCGCCCAAGTTAAATTTAATTATATTTGAAAAGAAGCAAGAATAAGACAAAGTCGAAAGTCATATAAGACAAAAATCAAATAAGACAACAAAAAAGAGAAATTTTAGAAGGCAACTATCTCATTAATAAAGGACAAAAGGTCTTTAAAGGACAGCGATAGAATATAATGTGAAGCAACTTGAATATTATTCGATATACATTTTAAATCGCCCAAGTTAATTAATAAAAAAGCAACAATTAAAGAAAAAAGTAGTGACTACGTTTAAGGAGTAGCGATTATATTAAGGAAGGTATGCAATTTAATAAAGCAGCGATTTCATTAGTTATGAATGCAGCAATGGAGTCTCCCTAGATACGCCACCTGAGGAGGGGGACATGATGAGCCCACATGGGCCAAAGGGTACTGCCTTTGGGTCTAGGTTGATCTCCGGATGTGGCAAAGGGGGCTTCTACTAAATACGCCACCAGGGGGGGGGCCGGCGGGGGACAAGATGAGCCCACATGGGCTAGAGGAGTTCTGCCTTTGGGATCAAAGGGTGCTGCCTTTGGGTCTAGATTGATCACTGGAATAACAATTGTAATCTCACCTCCCTACCATGGTGTAACAAGGGAGAAAGATTGATTATGGGAGATGGAACAAGGATAATGTCAAGTGGGTTAAGAGTCTCACCAGGTCATATGAATGGCATGCGCCACATGAGGAGGGGAGAGACCGAGACACCCTATCAATATCCTCATTTCATGTGACCCATAATTGAGCAAACTCAAAGTAGGACTAGTTAGTTCATTATGAAGCTGCTAATGTTAATGATATTATTTAAAATAGAGTTACTCGTGTTTAATTCTAATGTTCAATATGGAGTACTAATTGTTAGGCTATTTTAGTGATGGATCTCTAACTTATTTGCAGGGACTAAACCAATTCAAAGTATCCTCTAGGGCCCTTTGCTTGTGGAGTTAATAGTTTAGGATAGATTTAGGTTAATTCCTAGTAGGGATATTACATTTTTGCTGTGGTTTTCTCTCGTATGGGTTTCGACATAAATCTTGGTGTTCTTGTGTTCTTAATTGTCAAGATCTTGCAAGGTTATTATTGTTATGATTAATTAAGTTTAAATTGGTAAAAGTTTGTATTATACTGATTCACCTGTGTGCTCATCATAAACTTATTAGGCATAGCCTTTAACCATGAACAAATATGACTGAGGATTGGACCTAAAGGCACTTACTAAACTATATATGCTATTATCAATATTAGACTATTTACAAAATCTGCTGAAATAGAACTGTAAGTAGATAATAGAGGATGCAAGATTAGCATAAATGAAACATGTTCACAAGTTTGAAAACAAGAAGGCATGCCTATTTGTAGGTTTAGCTTCCCCCTTTCAATCTATAATTGAACCTCTCAGATAAAACATTTGGTTTCAAATCATGATTATGATACCAGACTTAGACATCGGGATGACTATGTTTGTGGTGCAGCTATCTGCATAGAGTTGATAATGTTTCATCACTGAGAGTTGCACTCCTATGCAACTCTACATAGAATGCCTTAGTTATAATGCCTAATGTTTCTATATTTTTCTTATCAAAGGTATCTCAGCTAGCTGTTATACTTTCCTAAGTTCCTTGTCTCTCCTTGCCTGGTTGGATGTCTGTGCACCTCTGAGAATTTTGGTCCATGTGATCTGTTTCTAGGATTTTTATATCTAAAATCTTTATTAGTAAAACATTTAATTTTTTAATCTAAAAAAGATTGTAATCTGAGTGTTTTCGTGCAGATCCAGAAGTGGACACTGGAAACATTTTGTGTGCAGTCATGGTGTCTTGCACTGCAAGGAAAACATTGGAGCTGGCTGTTTAAATATTACATATGCTTCTTGGCATAACTCTTGGCATTTTCTTCAGCAAGTTGTGCAAGTTTCGCTGACAATTCTGTAGTTATGCTCTTATGGGTTGGAATGATGGATTTTACCTTTGGATCAGATATAAGTGGTCTGGTGCCATATATGACAATCTAGGATCTGTGTGTTGAAAATCTGCCATGTCCCTTTTTTTTGAGTAGTCCAAAATACTTTAATAATTTAGTATTTTGTTGCTCGAAATAACTTTATTTTATTAATAAAGTGGGACTAATATTTGATTATTAAATTAAAAGGATTTTTAGGATGATATTTTATATTAAGTTCAAAGTGGTGACTAAAGTTCAAAGTCTTATCATGTTGATAATCTGTTCTCTTCTGGATAAGCATAGCAAAGTTTTTCAATGACAACTCCAAGAATGCCACTTGATAGAGGTTTTGAGCATGCCATAGAGTTGAAAGAAGCCAAACTAGTCATTATTAACTACTCCTTATGACCTTCCTATTAGATATAAAGAAGAAATAGAGAAAGCCATTAAGGAGATTTTGGACATGGGTCACATTATATGTAGTTCTATCCCTTTTGCTTCATCTATAGTTGGTTAAGAAAAATGACATAACAATGAGGATATGCATAAAATACAAAGTTTTGAACAAAAAGACTATTAAGAATAGTTACCCTATTCACAAGACCAATGAGTTGATTGATAAGCTATATGGTGCAGTTTATTTCTCAAAAAAAGACCTTAGATCAAGATACCATCAGATTAGAGTCCAAGAAGAGGATATTCTCAAGGCGACCTTCAAGTGTCACTTTAGACTCTACGAGTTTCTAGTCATGCATTTGGTTTGACTAATGCTTTAGTCACCTTTCAATCTTGCATGAAACAAGTGTTCAACAAAAAATTAAGGATGTTTGCTTTGGTTTTCTTTAATGATATCCTCATTTAAAACAAGACTTGGGAGGACCACTTGAGACTTTTGGATGAAGTATTGGACATCCTGGAAGTACAAGTATTATTTCCAAAGGAGTCTAGTGTGAGTTTGGAATCATTAGGATTTTATATTTAGGCCGTGTTATCAGTGCTCAAGGAGTTCAAGTTGATTAGGAGAAGATATGAGCTATCTTGGATTGGTCTCCCCTAAATTTTTTGACATAGTTGAGAGGGTTCTTTGGACTTTGTAGCTACCATAGAAGATTTGTTAAGGGATTCTCATAATTGGGAGCACCTCAATTGATTTGACTAAGAAGGGAGATTTCACATGGACCAATGCAAGATAGTGAGATTTTGACAAGCTCATGAATGTAATGTCCCCTTCTCATCAGTGATCAGCATTGGCATTCTTCAGTCTATTCCGGAACCCGTAGACTGGAATGAGGTGGAAATTAGGGTTTCATGGGCTTGGCTTTTGTAGCATTTCATTTTATTTACTATTTTTAGTAAATGATAGTTGTGGCAGTATGCAGTTGGTTGTCTTCAGTCATCACTTCAGTTGAGCATGTTATTGGTTGTTTCAATATCTTCCTCTCAAGCCTTAATTGTTGAAATTTACTAAGTATTGGCATAAGTGTTATATTTTTCAATTGACCACCCCTTGGCCTAAGGATACAACTTGCAAGTTGTTTTAAAAAGGGGACTTGAAGGGTACGCCTTGTCATAAGGTGATATTAATATTTTATATTTTTGAATTTATTGCTTGGAGGAAAGTGGACGCCACTTTATGAGGAATATTATTTTATGAAATTTGAAAATAAGGAGAATTCAAATAGTTGTCTTTTGGCGTACCATTGAGGAAGTTGAAGAGTTTCTCAATTCTTATAAAATGAAGACATGACTCCAGCATTTGGTATCCATCAATTACCTTACTGTTATGCTGTCAAAATGACTATGGACATTTTGCTATTGCTTCGAGGATGCTACCTCCTAGCCCCTTCCCAATTTCGTGTTTGAAATATAACACCTAGTTGGAATATTGCTGCTTCTCACAACAGACTAGCAGATTGAGCAATAAAGGTTGATAATTTTGGTGAATTCTACAGTTTTGAAGTTCCTGGTTTTTACACAGCTGAAGCTGAGTTTTGTTCATAACTTCTAAAGCGAATTTTATTCTGTTCTGGGTACTTTGGCCATGCATTAGTCAACTGAAGGCGCCACCTTTCACAAAGTTTGGGAATTTATTTCCAAGAATTCAATTTTATATTGCAAAATCGATTTTCCTCAAGGGCCGTACCATTTAATGATGTCTTGGGATTCGTGCCAAATAAAGTGGAGACTTTAATTGCTGTTTCTGGATTCTAACTTGGGCGCCAGACTTGTAAGGTGCATTTGCAACTCGTTTCACGCCATTCGGAGGAGATTTGAGTGAGTTATGATAATTTACTTGATTCTCACAGTTGCAGATTGTAATTTCCAGTTTACTGTTTTTACATCAGATTGTTGAAGTTCTGATTTCTGATTTATTAGCAGCTGTTAGATGGTTAAAATATCATTGAAAATCATCTCTTAATCTTGTGTATGAAGAATTCTATATTTCCTATGTAATTTGCAGCTTATTCCACATTGTACAAACTGTAAACAGTAGTACTGTTCCAGTTTAATTTGCTGCAATTTCTTTCTGTTTCTTCTCACATAAGTCCCCTGGATGGTTTACCGCCAGTGAGGTTAATTTAATTGTAATATCTCATACCCACTCATAGTGGTGAATCCCCACAGCATTGTGGATGCCCGCCGCAGCGGATGAATTGCTTTATTTGTAATCTTTTCCCCCCACTGTTTGGTGGTAGCGTGGAATTGTTCTCTCATGGCTGGTTATCCGCCTAATAGTTCATAATTTCAATTTCTTAAACTCCGTCATATGTTAGCACCTCGCCCTCAGTGGGATCTTGAGTGCACATTCTTGACGTTGAGTAGTTCTTCTATTCAAGTTCAGTTTCTTCAGTTTAAGTTCAGTATCTTCCATTCAAGTTCAGATTTGTATTTGAGGCTAACGCTAATCCAATCATCCATTGCTGGTCATTTTGTGATTTTCCTTCTAAAAAATTGGTTAGCATATTTCATAGAATTAACGAGTTCATGTCCTTTGTTGGCTGTTCTTGATTTCTCTCTTCCCTTTGTGTTAGAATGTGATGCATCTAGAGAAAGGATTGGAGCATTTTTGATGCAGAATAACAATCCAATAGCATTTGAGAGCCACAAATTGAAAGAGATAGAAAAAAGGTTCTCAACCTATGACAAAGAAATGTTGGCATTATGCGTGCGTTGGCCAAGTTCAGGTAGTATCTAGTGGGTGACAAATTTTTGGTGAAAATGGACCACAACTTGAAGTACTTTCTCAATCAAGAGAATTTGAATGAAGGACAACATAAATGGATGAATAAACTTCATGCCTTTGAATTTAACAGAATGAAGTTCATGTTAAAGGAAAGAAGAACATAATAGCAGGCACCTTGTCAAGGAAGCTGTAGAGTCCCACGCTAAATTGGACTTGGACTTGCGATATCTCTCCAATTTGATTCAGTTTGACACATTATTCATTTTGTCAAACAATTTGCATTTCATGTTCATGGAACTCAATAAAGAAGCAGCATTATATATATATATATATACTGAATGATTTCAATTTGTAATCCATACATTGCAGCAATAGAACATAGACTCTTTCAATGTGTTTCAGGAGCAATTAATTACCACTACAAACCAGCTCTAACTCCTCCAAGGTATAATATTGATAGATAACAATTAAAGTGCAAACAGCTTATGCTTCCCAATAATTATATAGACTGAGTTACAATCATAAAATGACACAAGGCAGCCTACTGTGTACTCATAAAGTTGCATAGCTAATAGCTGAGTCACAATGACATTATCCCATGAGAGCTATGACTTCAAATATCAGTGTTACAATATAGCAACTAATATTACCTCCCTTGGAGTTAAATGACACTGGTATCGGTGTGAATCGCTATCTTACCAGATTTGACCAATTTTCAAAACGCCAAACATATCACAGCATTTGCCTGCTGATACTCACGGAATGCATTCATGAGTTGAATAATCATTTATAAACGTAATTGAGAAAAAGTAATAACCTTTCAACAGCTGAACGTAAAACAACAACAACAATAAGTAGCAGTGAGAACTCGTAAGAACAAAGTGAGCGATGACAAGACCACGAAAGTGGAAAACCCTCTTGGGGTATAAAACCACTCCCTAAATGCCTTCCTGGCTTAATCTTATAATCAACTATTCACAATGCCTTATAGGCTGATTTTTGAGCACCCACTCAAGGAACACCAACCCTCAAGAGAGATATTCGCCCTGCTGAGTACCAACCCTCAAATTATGTTTTGAACAATAATAATAACTCGTAGGATTTCTCTATTTTCAGTTAAGCACATATTTCTCTGTTTTCTCGTCTACACAATACCTTAAAGATTCAATAATTGAATCCCTAAAATATTACATAGAGAAGAAATTTACAATCTTTGCATCTTGTTATTCATATTTTATTGCAGAGTTTATCCATACATTTTCATATATCCAAGGAATGATAATCTTCGCACGCAAACCAACAAAACATTGCTTTCCTCTCTTGGCACTTTTGAATTAAAAGATAAGTAATTGTCTCTAAGCAGTAACGGCCGAACAACTAAAACAAATACAAGAGCCGCTTAACTCCAAATTATGTCAGCCCCAACAAGTCTAAACTTGTGAGATCATTTCGTGATAAACGACAACTTCACCACGTAAAATCATAACATCTAATGTATGAAAGACAATACTACCAGTGGCATCATTTTATCAGTAGAGATGCGAGCGCTAAAAGCACGGTGATTATAAACCAAGATGCAAAGATGAAACGTGCGATAAATAAAAAGGCCGCATAAATCAGAATTCCCATGGCTCCATCAGTTCACCGGTTTAGCCTAAACAGAGGCCATCAAAACATGCAGCCATAACATTCATTTATATGAACCAAGAACGAATTTCATCCTAACAATGTCGTTACAACTAGCAACAATAGTAAAGAATAGTTTATGAAGCTTTCTCATGATGGCAGCCAGGCTAGGGTTCGATACCTAGTCAAAAAGAATAAGCTCAAAAAGTTTGCCCTAAACCTTTTCATTTCCATCGATGACATGTTATGTAGAAGGAAACTTTAACATTGCTAGACATTAAATTTGCTTTCACTGTGACACATCAGATTCGGAGAGGAGACATATCAAATACAACATGCTATGCCAATAGAATTCCTTGATATATTATTCTTTCGTTGAGACATGAGGAAACTTCTTACCGAGATGCCCTTTAGTTTCATTCGCTATCACTGTGACCAAACGATATCGAAGAGACATCATATAGATCAACTTTGTTATACCAAAAGTCATTCATTTGACTCTGTCGACAAGACACACCATCCTCACCATGACCTTACTTGGATGAAAGAGTCTCACCGAAAAGACTTTTCAACTCTTATGTGTCGCTATAACAAACAACCTTCGGGGAGACCTCTTGGAGAAAAACTTTGTCATATCGAAAAACTTTATTCACTGAGTTGCTAAGACAATACCAATCTCTTGCCAAAATCACTTCATAAGACTTAGTCGGCAAGACCAAGGTGTTCACTATGACATTCCATCGAAACAAAAACTCTTGCCGATATGCAATTTTTCACCAGCGGTCGGAGTGACATAGCGTATTCGTTATGACTTCACACCGAAAACAATATGTCAGGCCAAAATGAATCTTTACTATGCCAATTGATGAGACAAAAATCTTCAGTGAGACCTATTCTAATACCTCACAGCTCTTGCCGATGTGTTTCCATTAAATCTCCGATCGGTGAGACAAAGCAAATTCGTTGTGACCACATACCGATGGAATAACATATGCCGATAGAGATCATTTTCAATCACCGAAACAAAAGACAAGTCTTGCCAATATAACCTTTCTTGCGCCTGTCACCAAGACACAAAACACTCAATGAAACATCATGCCGATAGGGATATCTTACGTTGATTAACTACCTTATGAGTTAGTCAGTGAGACCTGACTCATTCGGTAAGATCTCCCAGTGGTGAACACAACTCATGCCGATAGACTTTTCACTATCATCAAGACAACGGGAACGTCACGTTGAAAGCAACCTGTATGTTAAATTCAATCGACATGACATCAGAAATGTCTTGCTGAAAGGCAACACAAACATTTCAAAGTGGATCGGGGAGACCCTGCCATACTCATGTTGATATGTGTAAGCCCGAAAGAGAAACAACCAATACTTGTGATATGCAAAAAGAACCATCTTGACAAAGAAACCATCTTTCAAACTCTGTCAATCAAAGAGATAGCATTCATAACTTGAACTAGAAATCACATCACCATGAAATTGAAACATAACAAATAACTTTCTGTAATAGCCAAGAGACATCAAAGAAGTGCCATTATAAATCATAAGAATCAGAGATTTTGTCATCAAGGACAAACCATAAACACAACTGAGATCCAACATACCCGCAACACAAACTCTGACCTGATTTATGGTTTGCACAAAAATACTCCAGCAATCTTCATGTATCACTCTGGCAGTTCCACGTAGCACTTCATAAACTCAATGTAGCCCTTTATGAGGCTAACACATTGGGAATTGGGAACCACGATTGGCAAGAGGTGAGGTGGCTAGTATAGTTGCTGCTCCCCTATAATGAATGCGCTTGGCTTACACCCAAATGCCCACACAAAGACCCATGGCCAGCTAGAATGCAGCTGCACCTTTCCCAGGAAACCCACAACTCAGAATATGCAACAATATTTTAGTCAACAAATAGGAATCTTCAACTTAAGGGTTTGAGTCTCCAAGTCCCTGGCTAGAAGAAACACTATCTGGAAGCCTCTGGACAGTGGTTGGTATAAACTTAATTTTGATGGGGCAGCCAAAGGCAACCTGGGCAGAGCTAGCATAGGAGGTGTTATCAGAGATTGCAAAGGAAATTTTGTGGCTGGTTACTCTGGGGGGATTGGTATCCAATCTTCTATGATTGCGAAGCTAGAGCACTGCTAAAGGGCTTACAATTAGCTGTTTCTATGGGGATTGAGAACCTTCATATCAAAGGGGATTCTAAGTCTATTATTGATGCTGTTAATTTTGGTAGATTATTGGGGTGGAGTACTAAAGACATTCTATTAGACATAAGGCTCTTCTTGTCTAAGTTGAATTTGAAGATTGCTGCCCACATTTATTGGGAAGGCAATCAAGTGGTTGATGCCTTAGCCAACTTTGGCACACATTGGAAATTCTCTAAGTGCTGGCGTAATTTGGGGAACCTACTCCCAGGTATTCAAGGTCAAATCTTGAAGGAGCAAAGCCCTTACTAGATCCATGATAATAACTAATCATGCGTTTTTATGGGCTTTATGGGGGGTCCACATGCTTGTCTTATGGGCTATGTGGACGGGTGTAAATGTTGAGGTGGCCTACAAGTGGCAAAATTTGAATAATGGGGCGGAGTCCGTTTTTAAAAAGGGCATCATGAGAAATTATGGCGGGTAGTTTGTGATTAAGGCCAAGCTAGGCCGTACCTTACGTAATCTCCTTTTGGGGATTGCACTAAACTATCGTATATTCAAATTTTTTGATTTTAATATTGATGTGACTAATAATTATGAGATAAAGCTCCTAATTGGTTCTATCCTTTCCGCTATTTTGTCTCCTCTTCTAAAAGCCGGGTTCTTAGGTGTTTCTAAATTTGGCCCCGCAACCATCTTGCCTTGGTTTCTGTGTAAAAACGTGGAAGGAAAACCTTCCATTCCCATCATGTCTTGGTTACCTAGCTGCAAGTGTTTGAGGATTTTCATCTATGAGTTTTCCAAGATTGCTTTTAGGGAATTATCTCCTCAAACGTGCGACCTGTACATTGCTTTGATTAACCAAGGCTGCTTTGTTTGGCTTAAAATCCTAAGTGTGCGGGTGACTTTTCACTTAACCATTTTCTCTAACCTTTTGCTCTCACAGGTTTTTTGGTTATTCCGTGTAGAGAGACATTATGGGTGGTGATAGGGTGCGAATGGAGCTCGATAATTGTGGCGAATTTCGCAAAGATTCGTTGGTGTGGCACATATGTGTTGAAGGCGGTTTGGCTCCACTGATGGAGAGTCTGGTGGGTCATGACCCTAATTTGTCTGCGTAGTTTGCTAACTCTTGGAAAGATCGAAGAGTGATTATGGGCGGTATTTCCTTTGAAGTGAATGAGGAAGTGATTGCGTAGGCGACGGGGCTGCTAAGTACTAGTAAGAAGTACTTGAAGCACACAAAGGCCTAAGATAATGAAAGCCTAAATGCTTTCTTTGTGGGGAACGAGAAGCCGGTTTGCAACCAGTTGGGGTTTGAGAGAGAGGCTCTTCCGTAGCCTTGGGACCATGTCTGCCTCGCCCTTATGAAGTACGTGACTCTGGAAGGTAGATACAAAACCTACTACTTCTACCATTTCCCTCTTTTAAATCACCTCCGACATAAAATTTTGTTAAGCTTTCCTTTCTTCCTTCTTAAGGATTTAGAGAGCTCTGTTGAAAAATGCATTAAGGCTGCTAGCCTAAACCTTGATGATACTGCACCCTTGCCACTTCACCAAGGCCTCATTATGAGGCTCTACCACTTCCATCTTGCGTTATGCCCCACCCAAACCCATTTCTGTTGTTTGTGTTGAGGAAATTGAACCTACTGCTATGAACAATGTCCTCGGTTGAGTCTAAAGGTCCCATCAGGAAAACCCATCTGGTTTCTGCTGATACCCATAAGCCTAAACTTGTTGCTAAGAAGCTTAAGGGGAATGTGGGAATTGCCCAGACTAGTGTTGCGGCTAGTCTTTGTGAGCTCAAGTTGACCCTTGCCAAGACTGTTAGCAAACCCACCCCAACAAAGAAAGGTAAGGATGATGCGAAGGGTTTGATGGAGCCTCCGACCAGGGACAACAGAGGCAAAAATGTGGTGGGTAGGGATTTTAAGGGGGATGTGATGGTTGCAGCTACGGTGGTGACTTGCGGCGATACCATCATCAGGAGGTTTGGTAGGGTGGCTAAGAATAACAAGAAAGTGCAAGTAAATGAATTGGATTCGGAAGAGGAGTGGTTTGACAGCAAAGATTACAGGGACAAGGAAGAGTCTGGGGATGAGGAGGAGGAGTATGTTGGAGGGCCCCACTCCATTCCTAATATTAGCAAAGTGCAGAAGGAGAACTCTGCTTCATAGTCCTCAGACTCGTTGGATGTGGAGCATGCTAATACTGTGAAGGTTGCGGATTATGGGGAGGAGCTCCATGTGCTGCAGGAAAGAATGGAAAAGATGGACAAGAAATTATGTGGCTTGACTCGCTTCACTGTCAAGCTGGTCCACTGTGTTACCAGCACCCTGTCTGTGGTTATGAAGGATGAAATTGACAAGAAGAATGCTGAAGAAGGCTAGGAATGGGTTGGGGATGATGTTGTTAATCTCCTGTCTAAGAACTGGGAAAATGCCAGTTAGTATGTTGTTGGTCCGGTTTTTGTCTGTCTACTGTTGGTTTGTTGTGTATGTTTTTTGGCTTGGTCTTTAATGTTTTTTGGACTTGAACTTTATTGGCCCTTGTGGCTCTCCATGTAAAAGGTACAACACCTTGTAAATGCTGCTTACCGTATCAAAAACAAACAAACATAAAGTGTTGCACTCTTACTAGCTCCCAGCCACTTAACATTGCCAAATTTAAGGGCACAACCAAGGTAAATCAATGCTCAAGTTTCAAAGAAAGACATATTGTGCTCTTTAAGTGGTATAGTCACTAAGAATTTTCACCGTTCTTGTTATAAAGAGAGTGTGTTATGCTGCTGAAGTTTTCATTCAGCTTTGAAGACAATAAAATTTATTGTGTTGAGATTTGAGAAGTTAGTAATAAGAAGAGTTGTGTTCAAATTTGCGTAACACCTGTCCATTGTTCATAATCAATAGATTTGCATGCCTTTAAGGATTGCTATCTTGGATCTCATATTATATTTTGTATTGTTTGTGCAATGTTTCTTTGTCATATCAGTCTTATTGTTAATACTAATTCATATATCCTTGCTTTAACCATTCAATAGCATTTTATTTTGTTTAGTTTGTAGTACACTGTGAAGGATGGATGGCTCAAAAGAGAAGTTGAAAATGCTAAAAATTCCCTAAAATTTGGCTACAGCTATACTCGAGTGTTTAGCCAAATGAGCGAACATACCAAAGGAAAGTGCTTGGTGACTAGGGGTCATATTATTTGCCACAGATTTCATCACATTGAAAACATTTTTCAAGATATTACCTTCTCTCAACTAGATGTTTTTGAGCAATCGGTGGTTAGAGTCTATATTGCAAGAGGGTAGAAGTGTGGTCATGAGGACATTTTTAATGATGTGTTCGCAAACTATAGAAAATATACTCATTGTAAGCTTCAAACTTATAATTTACAAAATTTTAATTTTTTATTAATTTATTTTTTTCATTTTCAGAATTCAAGGTGATGGAGCCTATAGTGAAGGTTGCGCATTTGGTTGATTGGGATGAAATACTGCTATATTATCTCTATGGGACCACAGATAAGGTGAAAGAGGCCATATTTGTATTGTTATAGTGGAAACAAGAAAAAGTATAAAGTCATTTGGTGAATTGTTGATTGTAGATAAACCAAACAAGTCAACATACATGTCATGGTTTACTACTAAACCCCAAAAATTTCTTCTTGAATTCCTTTTTGGTGCTTTAGGGGGTTACAATGAGCTCCACTACATGCTTAGAGAGGATGACATTTGAGGAAAGCCTTAGGGATCAAATTATAAATGTGAGTTGCTGATCTACAAAGCTGCATTATGAGAGGCTTTTTTCTTCATTTGATCCATTTGAAGGAGGGCAATCCAGTAGCCAAATAAGAAAAATATTGAGTACTTTAATTGCACGCATCTTTGATAAATGCAATTCTATTATAATATTACAAAGTTTTACTTAATGTTTATAAATTCTGAAGTGTCTTATTTTTTGATTTGTGGTGGGAAGATTATGGTGTTCAAACATCAAATATTCAAAGGCTAACCATTCATGTTCTGTGCTAGGCCTGCAATGCTTTAGTGTGAGCACAATTGGAGCCTATGTGAGAGTTGATATCAAGGAGAGGAACATGTTGACTCAAGAGTGCCTTAATGACCTTGTCTTCCTTGAATACAACCTGTCTTCCCACAAAAAGGTTGAGGGGAAGTAGTTTCATCGTGCCATTGACTTGAATGACATCAATAGATATTCGGATTGAATTGTCAAGGGTTTGGATGTCATGTTTATTAATGTAAATCATGCTGAATCGGAGAAAGAAGCAGCAACAACAATAGAATTAGAAGCATTGGGAGATGGCATACTTGATTATTCATTCACTTCTGAGCATGATGATTCAGATTTACCTTATAGTTTGAAACTCAATACTACCAAGAGGGGGAAGCAATTTCTACAATATGTGAAGGATATGACATGTAATATTGGTTCATGACAAATTGATAATCAAAATAGACTTGTGGGTCTCTAAATTCATTCTTTTATTCAAGTTTGTTTTGTATATTTATGTAATTTATTTTATTTGCTTTCTTTCTTAATCTCAAATTTGAAACAAATTAATGGGCTGTCAAGTTTTAGTCAAGTCCAAGTTTTTGAAAAATGATCTACAGTGTACAGCCCCAACAATCAAATCTTGAGTCTGTAAGGCTTTTTGTCTACTTATGTTGACTTCCTTGAAAACTAAAGCATATAATTAATAATTATTCAATTCTATGCTATAGCTAAAAAATTTACAATTCTTCTTCTATTTTTTGTTTGTGTTTGTATTGTAAGGTCATGCCTAATCTATTGTGGATGATAAACATAAGTTTCCTCTAGGTTTGAAACTCAAACAACTTCGTTTAGACTCTCATTCAGCAAAAAATATTCATTCTGAATTGTTTCTTCCCAAGAAAATGGTGTAACATAATGCCTTTCCTATGTGTATCAATCCATTTCCATATGGATGTATTGGTAATTTGTTTCTGTGACATCATTCAATAGGGTATGGAGAGTTATTCTGTTTCTTTTGATGCCTTGTTTGTGACAAGAATTTAGGGATTCATGATTCACGCTTTAATATCTATCAATTAACAATAATATGATGTTACCAACCTCCTTTTCTACCATAATTTTTAATATTCTAAAAATCTCAAAAATGTTGTGCTGTACAAGGTAACATGCACAAACATTCTTCATGAGAAGTACTCGAAGGAAGCTACGCAAAGAGACTCTTTTTTATTTGTCCACATTGATCACCATCAAATCATCAACTGCAAATAAGCATACTAATTTGCTAATGAGCCATAAGACAGTAAATTTGATCTTGTTCAGTAATGATGCCATTGCAAAAATGTCGTATTATAACTTGGGAGGTAAACTAACACATAAAATACTAAAAATTGAATTCCAAGTTAAACAAAATTGGAAAATTTTCATTCTATGAATATTAGTTCATAGTAAATAGTAAATGAATAAAGTTCCCTTGATGGAGAGGCCTGTGTGCCTAAATAGGCTGTCGTAGCATCGTGAGGCCCATATAAATGTCTCTGGGCGAGACTTATCCAAAATAATCACTTTGACTCTTTTCATAACTGATCTTGGAAAATAAGTATTCAAACTTTTTTGAAGAATGTTTTCAGTGAGAAATCAAAGCCGACTTACAAGTTTTGTGATCATCTGACTAAATTCCAAGAGTATATCTTTTAAGTTCTGGATCCAGGTTGTAAATTATATTCCCAATTCTTTGAATTTCAATTCATTGCTCTCACAAAGTAACTGAATGTTACAGCTTGTAGATGGCAGAATAATTGTTTATTGTTAATTCATTTTGATAGTATACTAGTTTAATTTTTCATTAATATGACAATTCAGTGACATTGGCTTGCTTGTGCTCATATTCTGGGTTTGATTCTGTTTTTTTGCAGTCAAGTGCTCCTCCAAACATGATGGACATGAGAGGACCTGTAACCAACTTGGGAACAAATGTTGGCCTTGGGATAGGCATGGGGATGGGCATTCCACCTCCCCCTCAAGGACCTTTTCCCCCTCAACCGTGATTGTCAATCCCCAAAATTTGCAGTACACATTTGTAACTTCAGAAGTTAACATTTGGTTTATATGATACAAAGTGTTAGTTTGTGGTTATGTATTAACGTTTTATTAGTTTAATAGTTTGTGGTTTAGTAGTTTTTAGCTATTGAGAGGTATTTGATAGTTGTACTAGTAGATGAAAAGAAATGGTTTTACAAGCTCATATTTGATAATGTAGATTTAATCCAAATATAATATATTTTTGTGTTTATTTTCATCACTTGCAAATGTAAATTCTACTTTTATTAGTACTTGCTGTTAGGTAATACTGCAATCAGTATTTTTTAACTAGTTATCAATAAATTGTTTGATAACCAATTACAAATGAATTTTTTTTGGTTAAGAAATTTTTATATTATTCTAAAATTAACATGTTAGATTTATAACTTTATAAATTGTGGAAATTATTTGTCATATCCCCTTGATACTTTGTTAATCATTTTGCACGACCCTAGCCTTGAGGTAATTTGGACTAGGGGTGGAACTTTAGATTTTAATATGTGGACATATATAAGTGTGTGTGTGTGTGTGTGTGCGTGTGTGTGTTAATTGAGAGCCTTGATGTTATTATTATGGAATGTGATCTTTGATCTTAATATGTTATTTTAATTTAATATGTTAAATGTTTGGATTAACACCGATTATTATGGAATGTGATCTTTGGTCTTAATATGTTATTTTAATTCAATACATTAAATGTTTGGATTAACATGGACTAATGATTGGTTGTTGGCTTGTATGAGGTTTGTCGTTGGATGTAGGTACCGGGGTGCAAGTGAGGCGGATTTTGTGGTTCCGCTGGTTGAGAGAAAGGTAACTGGTGTGTCATTCTAGTGCTTACCATGCCCGTAGTTTCGTTAACTTGAGTTTCATAAAACATAATTATTCTAGTTAAGTGGCAATGCTTAAATTGATAAATTTATTAAGGTTTATGAAGCAGTAAATAAATTAAATAAAAAAATGAAGTTAAAACAAGTAAATAATAAATAATGAGCTATAAGTGAATTAACTAAGATATATTAAATAAAAATAACTTAAAGCCATGTATAATTAAATACTCATCATTTATATTAAACAAAGAAGTGGATGAGCCTTGAAATAGACAAGGCAATGAACTCATCGAACGCCAGCACCGAGAAGAATTAAAAATAATAATAAAATTTTCCATCCTATAGACATTTTGTAGAACGTGTTTTTACCAAGTCTGTCATCGAACCAAAAGAGGGAAGGAAGACTATGAACGCCTTCATGGGAGAAGGATGAGCGCTGGAGGGACAACCGAGGGAAAAATCTCGAACAAGTAGGAAGAAGTTGGAGGACAACAAAAGTATTAAGAAGCCGGGCAACCCCTGCAATTGCCACCATGGCAGGAAGGGACTTTGACCAACATGCCATTGAGAAACCCGTCTCTCTTTCTTTAAATCGACCTACAGAGGTCTCATTTGGTGTGGAGAGATTTGGGAAAAGAAGAAGAAGAGGTGTGGACGAATTTGGAAGAGTTGTTCGGTGCAGGCTTTAGCTAGGGCATCATCCATTGTCTCTATAGACACCATTACCTTCAAGCACATGCAATTCAGGTTCTTAATTTTTGGTTTAGTCAAAATCTAGATTTTACCATGACATTTTCAGAGATAAGCTTAGATATAAGTGTTTAAAAATCTATTTATTTGATTGTTGCAATAATGAAACTATGGTTGCCCTCATGCTTGTTAAACCCCATTATTATGTTATCCTTCAACCTTGGAAAAAGGATATAGTATTAGTGGTAATAATGTTTGAGTGGGGTTACAATGGATGCTTGCAATAGACAACAATCTCTACCTAAACGTATTAGGAATCTGACCCAAGACATAGCTGGCTGTTACAAATACTCGACTGGTGAATCTAATTTGATAAAGCCATTGGGTTATTAGTGCAACTCATTCCTTTCTTTACCTTTACTCTTCCATTCCAACCTCCAGTTACTTCATCTATTTTCCATTAAGGTCGCGCCATTTGTATAAATCCTGATTCAATATGCTGGAACTTTGGTGCAACTTTTGTTCTTGGGCTGTTGAGGAGTCATCCATTTTATAAAAGACTAATCTATTTTACTTATCTGAAAACACAGTTTATTAGAGGACATCATGACGTATATGTTTATAATTTCCCTGCACAAAATCTGATTTCCTTGTTTCCATAAATTCCAAAAGGTGTTTATTGGGTTACTTCATTTTCTGTACATTAATGGACTAGTTCTTTTTTTGTTTAATCAGATCTAGTATCAGTAGATATATAAGAGCACGAAGTTTTAAGAGATGAATTCTAAAGAATAGTAAAACACATCAGTTTGTGTATTTGGGTCTTAGCTGGTCAAGTTGTAGAAGTTGTATGTTATTACCTGTTGTTTTGATTAAGATAAAAGGAGTTAGGAATGGAGAACAAAGTGCAGGCAATAGCTAGCAACAACCTTTTTGTATCTTGTATAGGTGACTAAGGGGGAGGTAAATTAATGTAGAGGAGATAGTTACTACTATGGAAACTTAGCTCACCCCATACTCAACCTACTCTCTTGACTTCTTAGGCCACACTAAGCTAGCTGGCTGTAACCACAAAAAAGAAAATAAATAAATAACAGAGGTGGTAGTGAATGCTTGAACTTATACTGGCATAATCTGTTACCTTATCCATAAAAAAAAAGTAGTGAGAATAATGGTGCATTATAGATAGAATTGCTTAAAAACCTACACTAACTCATTCCTTATAATTGGATAGCTAACCATAGGAGTCTTGGATAACTAGTATTGGTCATCATCTTGAAGATGGCTCTCATTTGGTGGAAGAATTTATCCCACTTAGAAAATATTGAGGAAATCAAGGAACAATAAGTTAGTGCATGAACCAGTGATAAAGGGGCTACTCAATCCATTTGAACAATTGTAACTACAGATCATTACCACCTATATTATGTCATTCAGTTAAACTTCTCTCACCCAAGGGAGCAAATAAGGGATAGTTAGTAATGCTATGCTACTGCGCTTTAGGCAAATGGAGAATTGGGAATTGTACTCTTTTAATATTCTCACCTAAGCGCTTACAAGACTGCCAATCTGCTCAATACTGTTAAACACTAATGGCTGTTAGGACAGCCATGCTTAAATTCATGGCTCTATTCTATTAGGATTTTGTTGGTTGCAAGATTAGCCACTATCAATCTCACAACTAAATTTATGTTATATACTATAGGATTCAAAACTTTCATATGTAAACATGCAGAAAAATCTCTATTATGATATGAGGAAATAGACCTCTGTGAGTCCATGACTAGAAGTATATTGAAGGATTAAAGATAGGAAGAGTATCCAACCAAATTTAATAAGGAACGTCTAGTTACCCCTGTGTCCAACTGAAAGGATTCTATAAACATGCAACACTCTCTTAGGAGATAAAATTTTAAGGCCATATATAGTTGTAATGAGATGGAACCTACTCTAGTCCAGTGCTAAGCCAAAACCAAGGAATGGTGCTAGCTCGAGATTGACAATAGTCTAGGCGCTACATTATGCCTGAGATGGATGATAGTCTAGGAGCAAAACTATGCTCGAGATAGACAATAGACCAGGGGCCATACTATGCTTAGGATGGACAATAGTCTAGGGGCAATACTAAGCTCGGGATGGACGGTGGTCTAGGGGCGGTACTAGCTCGAGATGGAAAATAGTCTAGGGGCTGCACTATGCCCAAGAAGGACGATAGTCTAGAAGCAGTACTATGCTTGGGATGGTCATTAGCCTAGGAGAAAATCATGCCAACGCTGGATAACCTTTGGCGCTTAGCCATGTAATGGACAGTTGAAAGAGGGTTCTTAATAAGCTCCAGTTGGTATCAACTAACTCATTGGGTAACCTTGTATCCGTTGTGGAAAGGTGTCTTGAATCTACCAATACTAGATCATGTGCCCGAAAAATTGGTCATTAGGGAGATAATCTACATATTGCTTATGGGCTTGAATGATATACTCTCTCTCTCACCATGGGACACTCAATCTGCCTGGGGGGTGGATAGGGTTGAAATCCACATTGGTTGGGATCATTTTGCACCCCACCACAAACTAGATCATGCAGGGACATGGATAAAGCAAGAATCACATTCATGAAGGTACGTGCATATTCATTTAGCAACTATCCTTGTTGGTCAATGCAGTGAGATGGTATTAGTAGGTATTGTAATTGACATGATGTTTAAGTTACATGTTGATCTCACTTGTTTTTCTTATATCATAGCCAACCTATTTATGAAATCCTTCTTGCAGTTAAAAAAAATTGTGCAAAAATTCTCTTTTTTCATTGGGCGGTTGTTACATTGGTATCAGAGCTTAGAACTTGACACTAGGACCTAGGTGCTCTCTCTTTTGTTGTACTAATATGACTGTTTGGTAATGATAGTCATGGGTCGAGGGAAGCAAGGAAAGGGGAAGAAGGTCTGAAGAAAACATCCCCAACGAAATAACCCGGAAGGATCCAAGACCACTACTACCACATGGCCGAAAACTAAAACTGAAACCATGTCTGGCACAGAGCCATTGACATAAACTACTAAGCAATTGAAAATCCAGAAGGGAAAGCAAATGGCCAAACTAGACGAAAGTCACGAACCACCAAAGGGATGCCCACCACCAAAGCCAAAAACCAAACTGTTAGCTATTAGGGACTTCCCTTTTGGTTGTGATCACAATGCTCCAATCCTCTCTAAGGAAGTAATTGTAGAATACAACCGTGCCCATGCTAATCTGTCAGTAACTGTGGGAACCTCTGATGAGGAAGAACCCGAAGAGGAGGCACCTACTCTGTAATTGGAATTATGTACAAGACGATGGATTAGTAGTAAATAAACATTGTCTCACTGTTTGTAAAAGATGCTAACTATATATATATATATATAGACTTAATTATTAAGGTGTTATGGTGATTGAGAATGGAATATTTAATGATGTGAATCTTATGTTGAGTATGAATTTCTCCTTGATTCTAAATATAAGACAAGATTTAAAGAAAATAACAAAGACATTTAAATAACACTCTCTTTTTCCTCGCAGAACCCATCTAAATCAATGAAGAGAACTTTCAGGAGGGGAGCAAGCCCTAGCCTCGCTGAAATGTTGTGAACAAGTAGGGGTGCATCATCTCCACCTTCTACCATACTTGAAGAGTTACAAGCTGAATTAAATGCACTCCGTGCAAAAATAGCTTCACAAGAGAAGCAAATTGAGGAACTAACGAGACAAAAGGAGCAAGGCACTAACCACAACACTGGCCTAGGAACTAATCACAACACTGGCATTGGAACTGAAGAGTCAGATAGGGAGCACAATGTGAATACAAGTTAGGAACATGAGAGCAGCTCTACAATTCCCACCTACAGTCACTCTCAATTAGAGTCACAACGAGGAGTGGGAAAAGACCCACTAATTCGAGAATTGAAGAAAGTGCAAGCCCCTAAGTTTGATGGGACTGGGGGTGGGGATGTCGCTGAAGCATGGCTCATAGGAATGAACAAGTATTTTGGGTTGATAGAATTGAGTGCCAATACTAAGGCCAGGATTTCCATATATCACCTAGAAGGAGAAGCCTCACTTTGGTGGGAACATTTGGTGGAAATAAAAAATTATGATATTAGTCAACTAACTTGGGACAAATTCACCAAGCGATTTCACAATGAGTACCTGTCTGCCCATCATCAAGACCAAAAGATGACCAAATTCCATTCACTGCGCCAAGGGGGAATGTCGATAGCCGAATACAAGTCCAAATTCATGAGCTTACTCCATCATGTGCCTTATCTGAAAGAAGAAGAGGATCAGGTGAACAAGTTTATCTTGGGATTGAATAAGAATATTTTGTATGCAACCAAGCTCACTCGACCTAAAAGCTTAAACCAAGCAGTGGAGGTAGCTTTGGTCGCTGAAGAAAAGCATAAGAGCAAACAGGAACGCAAACAAAAGCCATATTCCTCGAGCTACTTTGATAATAAATAGAGGGCTAATCAAGAAGCTAAATCTAAAGGAAAGGATTCTTGACAAAATAGGAGGGGCCAAAATTATAGGGAGAACCGTGGGACAGAAGGTCAAAAAGATAAAGGAGATAAAAGACAAAAATCATTTAGGAAAAAAGCACAAGGTGATTCCAAGAGAGGCAAGGAAGACCATAAAGGACCAGTGAGTGGTTGTTGGACGTGTGGAGGTGATCATTATATGAGTGAGTGTCCCAAGCTTCCAAACAAAGCCACCAAACCCACCACCAAAATTTATGCAGCTGTGGATAATCATCAAGTCGATCAACAAGCTCCACTGATTGAACTTCAAGGTACACTTCTCAGCCAACCCATTTTTATTTTGGAAGATTTAGGAGCCATAGATAGTTTTATTTCCTCCCATGCTATTCAAAAATGTAAAATTGATCATAAGAGTCTTAACAGAAAGGAGATGGAGGTTTAGTTTGGGTTGGGTAAGACACACAAGATCAAATCTTTCTTGTGGGGAGCTGAAATTGACCTAGGGATTATAAGGACCAAGGTGGATCTATGGGTCACTCCGTTAGGGTATATTGATTTAATCCTTGGGATGGATTGGTTCCAAAAGCACCAAGCCAAGTTGGATTGCTACAACAAGAAGATTGAATGTCTAGATGACCAAGGGAGGTCAATGGTTCTTCAGGGGATTAGAAGACAAGTGATGGTAAGAATGATCTCAGCCATGCAAGTAAAAAGGGCGGTGAGAAAGGGGAGTAAAATCTCTCTAGTAAAGGTAGAAGAGGGTAGTGATGATCCCACACCTGGCATTGAAGACCACCCCATTCTCCAAGAGTACCGTGATGTCTTCCCTAAAGAATTGCTAGGATTACCTCCTAAGCGACAGATGGACTTCACAATAGATCTAGTCCCAAGGGCCGAGCCCATCTCAAAAGCCCCCTATAGAATGAACATTGTTGAATTACAAGAGCTTAAAATGCAGTTGCAGGATCTAATGGAGAAAGGCTTGATACGACCTAGTGTGTCTCCTTGGGAAGCTCCAATTTTGTTCATTAAGAAGGACGAAACACTGAGGTTGTGCATCAATTACCAGACGTTGAACAAGGTAACCATTCAAAATAGATATCCCCTACCTAGAATTGATGACTTATTTGACCAAATGAAGGGAGCTGCAATATTCTCCAAGATAGATTTAAGGTCAAGTTATCACCAGTTAAGAATTAGGGAAGAAGATATTCAAAAGACAACCTTCAAAACTAGGTATGGCCATTTTGAATTTTTGGTGGTGCCTTTTGGCCTAACAAATGCCCCCTTTGCTTTCATGAGCTTCATGAATCGTGTTTTCCATGAATATTTGGACAAATTTGTACTAGTGTTTCTGGATGACATTCTAATCTACTTTGGAAATTTGCAAGAGCACGAGGAGGATTTAAGAATAGTCTTGCAAAGGTTGAGAGATTATAAATTATATGGGAAATTGTCCAAATGTTCTTTCTTTCAGCTTAAGGTACACTATTTGGGACATATTATATCAACCCAAGGAATTGCAGTAGATCCAACCAAGGCACAAGCAATTATAGAATGGTCTATTCCTAAAAATGTGACCGAAGTAAGAAGCTTCATGGGTTTGGCAGAATATTATCGACAGTTTGTAGAGAACTTCTCCAAGATAGCTAACCCCATAACCTCCCTTCAACGAAAGGGAAAGAAGTTTGAATGGATAGAAAAATGTGACATTGCATTCCAGAAGTTGAAGGAAGCTCTTACCACTACACCAATTTTGCAAGTGCCTGATCTGGATAAAGAATTTGTAGTTTGGACGGATGCTTCATTGGATGCTAGGTGGATTTCTAATGCAAAATGGGCGAGTGATTGCCTTTGGCTCCAAGAAATTGAAGGATCATGAACTCAATTATCCCACCCATGCCCTGGAGTTGGTGGCAATCGTGCATGCCTTAAAGGTATGGAAACACTACTTGGTAGGAAGACCTTTCAAGTTGAACACTGATCATAAGGGACTTCAATATCTATTCACCCAACCAGATTTGAATGCATGCCGAAGAAGGTGCTTAGAGTTCTTAAGCAACTATGAGATAGATATCTCATATGTTAAAGGAAAAGAAAACTATGTTGCAGATGCCTTAAGTCGAAGGGCTAAATTAGCTGCAATCTCACAACTGAAGTTTGAACTGTTGGAAAAGATCAAGCAAATGCATAAACTAGATCCCTTATGTCAACAAATGAGGGTAGAAATACGAGGGACTAATCCAGCTGAGTACCATGTGGGAAACGATGGAATTCTCTGTTATTTTAACTGAATTTGTGTTGGAAGAGGGTGGTTTGAGAATGAAAATTCTCGCAGAAGGCCATAATGTGCCTTATCAAGCACATCCTGGGTTGACTAAGATGTATGCAGACCTAAAAACTCATTATTTTT
Source organism: Sequoia sempervirens (assembly GCA_007258455.2). Classification (NCBI taxonomy): domain Eukaryota; kingdom Viridiplantae; phylum Streptophyta; class Pinopsida; order Cupressales; family Cupressaceae; genus Sequoia; species Sequoia sempervirens. The sequence continues at coordinate 75,408 of VDFB02351207.1, forward strand.
GGCCAGGAATGAAAAAGGAAATAGCTTGCTATGTTGCCAAATGTCTTGAATGTCAACAAGTTAAGGTAGAGCATTGTCATCCCGTGGGAACACTATATCCTCATGATATACCACAACATAAGTGGTCAGTAATCTCCATGGATTTTGTGACGGTATTTCCTAAAACTCGACATCAATATGACAGTATATTAGTGGTGGTTGATAAACTAACCAAGGTAGCACACTTCATACCAGGCAATGTGAAGGATGATGCCCCAATTTTGGCTAAAAGATTCATAAAGGAAGTCATTAGGCTACATGGGATGCCTGAGGTAATCATCTCAGATAGGGATAAGTTATTCACTTCCAGGTTTTGGACCTCTCTTATGACCACTCTAGGAACCAAAATCAATTTTAGTACAACTTACCACCCTAAAACAAACGACCAAACCGAAAGAGTTAACCAAGTTTTGGAGGACATGCTCAGAATGTATGGCATGGACCAGCCCACTAAGTGGGAAGAGTATCTACCGCTAGTAGAATTTGCATATAACAATTCATACCATTCTTCCATCCAAATGACATCGTTTGAAGCATTGTATGGTAGAAAGTGCAGAACGCCTATAGGTTGGGACAATTTAGAAAATCAAGTAACCATAGGACCGAAACTTCTTTAGGAATATGACACTCAAGTGACAGTTATAAGAGAAAGATTGAAGGAGGCTTCAGATCGGCAGAAAAGTTATGCGGATACCAAGCGGGCACCAAGGGATTTTTAGTAGGGGACAAGGTGTTCTTACGTGTCAAACCACACAAAACCTCAATAAAGTTTGGCAAGGCTGCTAAACTAGCTCCATGATTCATAGGGCCTTTCGAGATACTTAGGAAAAAGCCGTGTAGCTTACCGACTAGCTCTTTCGCCATCTCACTCTTGCATACACAATGTATTCCATGTATCCTTGCTTAAGAAATATATTGTTGACCCCTCACATGCAATTGATTGGCAAGCTCTATAGGTGGAAGACGTTGGAGATATCCACCTCGAGCTGCTCGCAATCATGGACAGGCGCAATCTGCAATTACGCAACAAAACTATCTAACAAGTTAAGGTCCTATGGGACCAATATGGGGAACAAGGAGCTACTTGAGAAGATGAAAATGTAATGAAACTAGAATATCCATACTTGCTTAATTAAGTTGAGCCGACTTAATCCTAAGGGGGGAAGTATGTCATATCCCCTTGATACCTTGTTAACCATTTTGCACGACCCCTAGCTTCGAGGTAATTTGGACTAGGGGTGGAACTTTAGATTTTAATATGTGGACATATATAAGTGTGTGTGTGTGTGTGTTAATTGAGAGCCTTGATGTTATTATTATGGAATGTGATCTTTGATCTTAATATGTTATTTTAATTTAATATGTTAAATGTTTGGATTAACATAGATTATTATGGAATGTGATCTTTGGTCTTAATATGTTAAATGTTTGGATTAACATGGATTATTATGGAATGTGATCTTTGGTCTTAATATGTTATTTTAATTTAATACATTAAATGTTTGGATTAACACGAATTAATGATTGGTTGTTGTCTTGCATGAGGTTTGTCATTGGATGCAGGTACTGGGGTGCAAGTGAGGCAGATTTTGTGGTTCTTCTGGTTGAGAGAAAGGTAACTGGTGTGTCATTCTAGTGCTGACCATGTTTGTAGTTTCGTTAACCCGAGGTTCATAAAACATAATTATTCTGGTTAAGTGGCAATGCTTAAATTGATAAATTTATTAAGGTTTATGAAGGAGTAAATAAATTAAATAAAAAAATGAATTTAAAACAAGTAAATGATAAATAATGGGTTGTAAGTGAATTAACTAAGATATATTAAATAAAAATAACTTAAAGCCATGTATAATTAAATACTCATCATTTATATTAAACAAAGAAGTGGATGGGCGCTGAAATAGACAAGGCAATGAGCTCATTGGAGGCCAACACCAAGAAGAATTAAAAATAATAATAAAAAAATTCATACTATAGACATTTTGTAGAACGCGTTTTGACCAAGTCTGTTGTCGAACCAAAAGAGGGAAGACTGTGAACGCCTTCACGGGAGAAGGATGAGTACTGGAGGGACAACCGAGGGAAAAATCTCGACCAAGGAGGAAGAAGTTGGAGGACAACAGAAGTATTAAGAAGCCTGGCAACCCCTACAATCGCCGCCCATGGCAAGAAGGGACTTTGACCAATATGCCATGGAGAAACCCGTCTCTCTTTCCTTAAATCGACTTATAGAGGTCTCATTTGGTGTGGAGAGATTTGGGAAAAGAAGAAGAAGAGGTGTGGACGAATTTGGAAGAGTTGTTCAGTGCAGGCTTCAGCTAGGGCATCCGCCATTATCTCTATAGCCACCATTACCTTCAAGCACAGGCAATCTAAGTTCTTAATTTTTGGTTTAGTTAAAATCTAGATTTTACCATGCCATTTTCAGAGATAAACTTAGATATAAGTGTTTAAAAATCTATTTATTTGATTGTTGTAATAATGAAACTATGGTTATCCTTATGCTTGCTAAACCCCATTATTATGTTATCCTTCAACCTTGGAAAAAGGATATAGTATTAGTGGTAATAATGTTTGAGTGGGGTTACAATGGATGCTTGCAATAGACAACAATCTCTGCCTAAACGTATTAGGAATCTGGCCCAAGACATGGTTGGCTGTTGCAAATACTCGACTGGTGAATCTAATTTGATAATGCCATTGGGTTATTAGTGCAACTCATTCCTTTCTTTACTTTTACTCTTCCATTCCATCCTCCAATTACTTCATCTATTTTCCATTAAGGTCTTGCCATCTATATAAATCCTCATTTAATATGTTGGAACTTTGGTGCAACTTTTGTTCTTGGGTTGCTGAGGAGTCATCCATTTTATAAAAGACTAATCTATTTTACTTATCTGTAAACACAGTTTATTAGAGGACATCATGACGTATATGTTTATAATTTTCTTGCACAAAATCTGATTTCCTTATTTCCATAAATTCCAAAAGGTGTTTATTGGGTTACTTCATTTTCTATAAATTAATGGACTAGTTATTCTTTTGTTTAATCAGATATAGTATCAGTAGATATATAAGAGCATGAAGTTTTCAGAGATGAATTCTAAAGAATAGTAAAACACATCAGTTTGTGTATTTGGGTCTTAGTTGGTCAAGTTGTATGTTAGTACCTGTTGTTTTGATTAAGATAAAAGGAGTTAGGAATGGAGAACAAAGTGTAGGCAATAGCCAACGACAACCTTTTTGTATCTTGGATAGGTGACTAAGGGGGAGGTAAATTAATGTAAAGGAGATAGTTACTACTATGGAAACTTAGCTTACCCCAGACTTAGCCTACTCTCTTGACTTCTCAGGCCACACTAAGCTAGCTGGCTGCAACCACAAAAGAGAAAAATAAATAAATAACAGAGGTGGTAGTGAACACTTGAACTTATACTAGCATAATTTGTTACCTTATCCATAAAAAAAAGTAGTGAGAATAATGGTGCATTATAGATAGATTGCTTAAAAACCTACACTAACTCATTCCTTACAGTTGGATAGCTAACCATAGGAGTCTTGGATAATTTGTATTGGTCATCATCTTGAAGATGGCTCTCATTTGGTGGAAGAATTTATCTCACTTAGAAAATATTGAGGAAATCAAGGAACAATAAGTTAGTGCATGAACTAGTGATAAAGGGGCTGCTCAATCCATCTCAACAATTGTAACTACAGATTATTACCACCTATAATCTGTCTTTGAGTTAAACTTCTGTCACCCAAGGGAGTAAAGAAGGGATAGTTAGTAATGCTATGCTACTGCACTTTAGGTAGATAGAGAATTGGGAATTGTACTCTTTTAATATTCTCACCTAAGCGCTTACAAGACTATCAATCTGCTCAATACTGTTAAGCACTAATGGGTGTTAGGATAACCATGCTTAAATTCATGGCTAAATTCTATTAGGATTTTGTTGGTTGCAAGATTAGCCATTATCAGTCTCACAACTAAATTTATGTTATGTACTATAGGATTCAGAACTTTCATATGTAAACATGCGGAAAAATCTCTATTATGATATGAGGAAATAGACCTCTGCAAGTCCATGACTAGAAGTATGTTGAAGGATTAAAGATAGGAAGAGTATCCAACCAAATTTAATAAGGAATGTCTAGTTACCCCTTTCTCCAACTGAAAGGAGTCTATAAACATGCAACACTCTCTTAGGAGATAAAATTTTAAGGCCATATATAGTTGTAATGAGATCGAACCTACTCTAGTCCAGTGCTAAGCCGGAACCAAGGAATGGTGCTAGCGCAAGATGGACAACAATCTAGGGATTGCATTATGCCTGAGATGGACGATTGTCTAGGAGCAATACTATGCTTGAGATAGACAATAGACCAGGGGTTGTACTATGCTTGGGATGGACAATATTCTAGGGGCAGTACTAAGCTCAGGATGGACGGTGGTCTGGGGGCAGTACTAGCTCGAGATGGACAATAATCTATGGGTTGCACTATGCCCAAGAAGGACAATAGTCTAGAAGCAGTACTATGCTCGAGATGGTTATTAGCCTAGGAGCAAATCATGCCAACGTTGGATAACCTATGGTGCTTAGCCATCTAATGGACAGTTGAAAGAGGGTTCTTAATAAGCTCTAGTTGGTATCAACTAACTCATTGGGTAACCTTATAATATCCATTGTGGAAAGGTGTCTTAAATCTACTAATACGAGATCATATGCCTAGAAAATTGGTCATTAGGGAGATAATCTACATACTGCTTATGGGCTTGAATGACATACTCTCTCTCTCTCACCACAGGCCACTCAATCCGCTTGGAGGGGTGGATAGGGTTGAAATCCACATTGGTTGGGATTATTTTGCACCCCACCATGAACTAGATCATGTAGGGACATGGAGAAAACAAGAATCACATTCATGAAGGTACGTGCATATTCATTTAGCAGCAATCCTTGTTGGTCAATGCAGCAAGATGGTATTAGTAGGTCTTGTAATTGACATGATGTTTAAGTTACATGTTGATCTCACTTGCTGTTGTTTTTCTTATATCATAGCCAACCTATTTATGAGATCCTTCTTGCAGTTAAAAAAAAAATTGTGCAGACATTCTCTTTTTTCGTTGGGCGGTTGTTACATTATTTTTCGTCAATATAATTGGCTAAAAAAGTTTAGGTTTTATAGAGCAGATTTTTCGAGATTTTGGGAGTGACCTAACTTTTTGTAGTATGTTTTGACATTTTTAAGGGCATTTCTTCCACTATTTACTAAGTCCTTTTATTGATATTTCTTAATTGGTTATTAATAAACTGTTCGATGATGAATTAAAAGTTAGTATTTTAAATTTTTTAGAATTTTTAATTTTTTTTTAAAAGTCAAGATGCAAGTTTTTTAACAAAAAATGTCTTAATTTTTTTATTTTTTTTACAATTCTTTTGTTTGAAATATTTGAAGTCTTATTGCAAGCTTTGAAAATTGAGGAGAAAAAGTGGCTATTCTAGTACCCATAATCCCTAAATCAAGGAGAAAAAACAACCACAAAGAACCATACTTAACAAATATGATAAGCACACTTAAATAGTATTTATATTTTATTATGTCATCATTTGTATTTTTAATTTATTTTACAAACATAATATAATACTTATCATTTAATTTATTCTTTATAATATTGTAATACAAATATTTAAAAACATATTAATATTTCTAATTAACTTTTGATTTCTAATATTTAATTTCCTTTACATAGCATTAAACATTTTCAATATCCTATTTATAATTGGTTGTGAATTATTGCAATTCTAACTTTGTTTTTTTAATTTAAATTTTAACTTTATATTATTACTTCTAACTTCACATTATTTATCATTAAGAATTTTTCATAACTTAATATTAAAATTTTATTAATATTTTCATATTTTTAAAAGTTTACTAATATATTTTTTATGTCTTTGGTTAAGATATAATATTTTATAATTATAGCAATTATCTATTTATTATGATTTTATAATGTTTTTAAAATTACTTTTTTGGCTTTGTAAAACTCAATTGAAGTTGCAAAAGATTGTATTGATCAAGAAAAAATTGCATAAGAGTTTTACATTTAATGCTTGACTATCATCAACTGTGAGCATAATTACTTGAGCAAGTGGATTCCTACAACAAGGCCAAAAATTCGCAAGCCAAGAGATAACAGGGTCGAGGCAAGAAGATTAACCAAAATACATGTGAGTAAAAACCAAGGTACAAAATCAAATTCCCACAGAAGTAGAACTAGAGAAGGCCAAACAATAGGGGAAGGGAAAAAAAGCCAAAAAGTTTGAGACCTAAAGGAATTATTCCACTTCTTAGTAAAATTCATTAGAGCTTACAACTTGCACAAATCGCTCAAGCCACATGTCATCATGATCTATGCCCACCACATGTCGAATGAATTCTTTGCCCAAAGTCGACCACTGATGATGTTGAGCCAAACCATGCATGTCCATGTTTAGAAGGAAGGGTTGCTTGTTAACCATTGCACCATGTTGAAGTAATTTGAGAATGTCTCATGGCCATGGAATTCCAACCTTGGGCACAACCGAAATGACAATGTCAATATCATCCAACAAGAAGTCCAACTTGAAGACCTCGTGAAGGAGAAGCAATGATTGAACCTTTGACTCACCCAAATCCAAAAGAGAGGCCAAAAAAGGGATGAAATGTTTATATTGACCCTATACCTGTCCATTGATGCCAGAAACTCTCACCTGAAAACCATTTGAATGGCTTCCATAGCTAGTTTGCTTGTTGCTTTGCAGTCCATCTTCAATCTATGGTTCATGATATGGCCAAGGAACACAATTTTCCTCTTATACCAAATATAGGAAAGAAAATGCCATTTGCACGAGTTTCCAGAATGAAATGAGGGAGGATCATAAATGTATTTGTCCAATAAGAACTATCTGAATGCCATGTTGATCGTTTCCATCAAAGAGCCAATACCACATACCATTGAAATATGCAAAAATCCTCTGCAACTACAACTAATAAATAATGGGAAGCCATCAAAATGACACGGCCCCAGTACAACCCAGTGTATCAAAAACAAAATTTAGGTTCCAACTCAACCCTCGTGTTGATGAGATCATGACCATCAATTGCAACATTTTCCAACCTATTATCTTCGTTGTTTCCTTCTCTATAGATATGATTAATGGTATGCAATTCAAAATATTGGAGTTCTGCCACGCTCCAAAAGTGTCTTCAATTTCCAATTTGTCGTGGACCCCGAGCAGAGAGTATTAACAACCAAGGATTAGTCGCCTTCAATTTCAATTCTCCTTATGGCCAAATCCTTACAAATGAGGTCATGTACTACTACCAAGAATTTTCTCATTATTTGTACCTCAGGGAAGTGGTTTGGAAGAGCTCTGTATTATTAAACCCCTCCAGTGTTTGATAATAAAACCTACACCTAAGGTTCTTGGGTTGCCTCTTGATGCTCTGTCAAAGTTCAATTTATACCATCCATGTTGAGGTGGGGACCAAAAAACTTGATCCCTAGTCGAGAGGGTTGCAAGACCCCCCATACCAAACCACAGAGGAATCCTTAACCCCTGCCAATTAAGCCTCGTTTTGACATTCCAATCCATAAATTATGCGTTCTTTGGAGTGATTTGAGACAATCCTCTATTTATCACCTCTACAATTGCCACCTCAATCTTGTTTTGTAGTGAGGTAAGGCTCATTTCCTTATCTTGGAGTAACCTCGTGAAACAAAGAAAAATAGAACCCTAGCTCTATGTGTAAGCCTAGGATTCAAATTTTGTGCGGGGGGTGTCTTTTTCTATTGCTCCATTAAGATGGAGATCAACAAGCTAATTAGATTGACTTTCAACCATGAAGGTGAGCCAATTAGACTTGGATCTACATCGTTTAGGGTCTTGAAATGAATTGGAATTGAATTTCTTTGATTAAACTAATTACACTATGTGTCCTAATATGAAAAATGCAAACTTCTAACAATTAACATATTGAAATAGAGATTTGCAAGCAGATTTAGGAAGGGTATAATGATGTGTACCTATCTTGAAAGTTCAATGTCAACCTGAATATGAGGAGAGAGTCACCTAGGCACATTTGGGTCCTTATAGGGGTGTCTTGCTCTAGTTTTGCAACCCTCTGATGGTAGATTTGAGATCCTTGTTTTTGCTTGTAGACTTTTCAGATCACTGTCGGATAATTTTGAAGGTGAGTTTCCATGAGTTGACAAGGTGTAGAGTTTTAAATGCAACAATGTAAAATAGATCTTCAAAGTTCCTTCAATCCTCTTCAAACCTGAAATCACCCTTTAATGGCTTCCTTGAAGGACATAAGTCATGCACATCACTTCAAGGCCTTGGATCTTGCTTGCTTGATTGCTTGAATTGCTTGGAGACCTACAATAAGGGTTAGCCTTCACAAACAATGATAACATGAACATACATAGATTGATGAAGTAGGGATACTCTCCCTTTCAAATCTAATTGCAAACACACATACAACTCTATGCAAGAAGGCAACAAATTAACTTAAATACATAGAAATGGAAGAGAAATCTGCAACATATATTAAGTTCAAATCTGAAAATGAATTACATAATCATGGAGCTCATATGCTCACATACAACATGGGCTTCACAAATACAAAAATATGCAACTCAACATTCTAACATCATTCCAACAACATCTGGATATGCAACCACCAAATCTCCAAATCCCCCCTTCACCAAATTGCAAGCATCAATATATAAAAATTGTGTGAGAAGAAACCACTATTGGTTTTTCAAAACAACTTCCACTAAACCACCAGGAAAACCTATCACTTTCTACCTATCAATGCTCTGTTATTCATCAAAATTTTCTAAAATGGTTTTTGGGTTTGGTATGCCTCATTTTCAGTTTTCCAAATCATTTTGAAATTCTTAATTTTGTTACCATATGAGAAAGTTATGGTCATTTTACTGATATTGGGCCTCATAATTATGACCAAGACAATCTTTTTTTTTTTCCAAAAAATAATATTATGTCAGTCAAACCTCCAAAATGCTCATTACTCATTCCTAGCATGGATTTCCTCTTCCTGGTATATGCATTCAATCTGAAATTTAATTTTTTCTTCCCACCTTACACCCACTCTCTCCATTCCATCAATCCCCATCATTCTAGTCCTCCAACAAAATGCAATTTCAATTTATTTTTTAATGGAGTTACAATTTACAATAATTGTCCACTCACACGCTTTGACATGAAATTTTTCCCTTTTAGAAAATTAACATTTCTCAAATATTTTAAAATAATTAAAAAAAAAAAGTGAATCAATTAATTAATTGATTTTCCCACAATCCATCACCAAATTCTGCTACGTTGGAATAGTTGAAAATTTCAACAATTTACACCTACAACTAAAAATCAAAATAAAACACAAGCATAAAACTTTAAAATATTTTTGGTTGTGCAGGATTGCTTAGTACCCCTGGATGCTCTTGCAATAGACAACCAAGGTAGAAAGTTTGTGAGCATAGGCTCACAAAAGTGGAGTTGAATGGTAGAACCAATCTTTCAGATTGCAAGCAATTTGCAGTACACTCCATCGCTATCCCAAGTGCACATGAAATATTTTATTCTTCCTCTTCTTCCAACATCTTATTGTTACTAGCTTTTCTCTCGTCCAACAAATTTGCTCACCATTCTTCTCTTCTCTCATGGACTTGCATCCATCATGTACGTACTGAAATACCATCCTCCTCCAAATAATCTCTCTACTCTCCTCTTTTGTGGGTTTTGACCCACCACAAACTGACCACCTCCACCAAATCTCTCCTGTAGCTTCCTCCATAGCCTCTACCTACAAATATACATCTATATACCACTCTAGATCTTCACAATCCTTTTTCTTTTCTAACTCTTTTCTCATCTCACAATGCAAATCCTTTACAAATTCAACATTATAAAACTCATCAAAATTAGATTTTACCTCGATGACTTCTTCTGTCACAACATCTTCTTCCTCACTACTGAATGCTACTATATATGTTGTTGCATTGAACAACTTCTCTATCTCTACAATCTCTTCCTCAAGAGACTCTTGGTATTCATCAGGTTCCTCATCGAACACTGGATCCTCATACATCACAACATACTTTGTTTTAACTTCAACATCCTCAATTGTTGTAATTTTTACTCTTTCACTTTCAACTACACTACTTTCACCTTCACTACTCACTATCATCACTATCTTCCTTTCCTCCAAAGGACTTAAGTTTGTTGCAACATAATTTTCCTCTTTGATTGCTGCGCTTTCTCTTTTCTTCTCATCCTTTACTACAATCTCACCATCTTTCTTCACACTATTCTTAAAACATACTTCTGCAATATTTTCTCCATCCTGCTCACTTGCATACACAACTATGACAATTTTTTTTCCTTTCTTCTTTGACATTTCGTCAAACACTTGCCACACACTGTCAATATTGAACCTGTCAAGTATAGATTGTCTCACGTCCAGCGATCTGTCTACATACAACACCACCACAAGTCCTAGTGCAAACTGCCTCACATCAGCGCTTCTGCCTGCACACTCAAGAACTACTGCTCTGATACCACTGATGAAGTAGGGATACTCTTCCTTTCAAATTGAATCACAAACACACATACAACTCTATGCAAGAAGGAAACAAATTAACTTAAACATGTAGAAATGGAAGAGAAATCTGCAACATATATTAAGTTCAAATCTAAAGATGAATTACATAATCATGGAGCTCATATGCTCACATACAACATGAGCTTCACACATACAAAAATCTGCAACTCAACATTCCAACATCATTCCAAAAACATCTGGATATGCAACCACCAACTCTCCAAAGCTCCCCTTCACCAAATTGCAAGCATTAATATATAAAAATTGTGTGAGAAGTAACCACTATTGGTTTCTCAAAATAACCTCCAGTAAACCACCAAGAAAACCCATCACTTTCTGTCTATTAGTGCTCTATCATTTGTCAAAATTTTCTAAAATGGTTTCTGGGTTTGGTGTGCCTCATTTCCAGCTTTCTGAATCATTTTTAAATTCTTAATTTCATTAATATATGAGAAATTTATGGTCATTTTACTAAGACTGGGTCTCATAATTATGACCCAAACAATTCTTTTTCCCAAAAATAATATTATGCCACTCAAACCTCCAAAATGCTCATTGCTCCTTGACATGGATTTCATCTTCTTGGAATATGCGTTGAATGTGAAATTCATTTCTTTTCCGCCTTACACCCACTCTCTCCATTCCATCAATACCCATCATTCCACTCCTCTAACAAGATGCAATTTCAACTTTTCTTTTGAATGGAGTTACAATTTACAATAATTGTCCACTCATAGGCTTGGACATGGAAGTTTTCCCATTTTATAAAATTAACATTTCTCAAATATTTTAAAACAATAAAAAAAAGTGAATCAATTAATTAATTGATTTTCTCACAATCCATCACCAAATTCTGCTGAGTTGGAAATTTCAACAATTTACACCTGTAGCCAAAATCAAAATAAAACACAAGCATAAAACTTTAAAATATTTTTGGTTGTGCAGGATTGCTTGGTACCCCTAGGTGCTCCTGCATCATAAACTCACATAAGACTTGACATGATGTTTGGATCTTGAATTGTTGCAATAAAGCTTTGAAATGTTGCTCTTGACTTGCTTGATAGTACTCTTGATCATAATTTTGTCGATAGTTTTCAAGATGATTTCAAATGATGCAATAACTAGGTATTTATAGGCATTTGTTTAATTTCCCACAAATTAGATTCCAATAGCTGACATTTACAAATTGAATTTCAAATGTTAAAATGTCAACACCAACATATTCAAATTTGGATTTCGACAAAATAGGGGGACTCAGGTGCCGAAGGGTGTCCCAATCTTGGCCCTATTTTTTTGTAATTTTAGGTGTCTAGGGAAAAACATTAAATGAATGACTTTGTTATATGCTTGCAATTTATCATAAAGCGGTAAAAAGTAGGCTATAAAATGTACAATTTAGAAAATTAGGGGTCCAATTAGGCTCAATAATTTAGGGGGGACAAAACATAGTTTGAAATTGTCAAGGGAGATAATTTACATTGCTACACCTCCTATTTCTTTCCTTCCACAATTCCCATAAGAGAGTCGAGGGACTAGTGATCCAGAGACTATTGAATGCAACATACCTCTTAATATTCAACCAATATTGGAAAAGACAAAGAATGTCACTTGGAAGGGCACTAGACCGTTGCAGCTTGGCATAGAGCCATCACCAACATTCCTAGGAGAAAAGGCATCCCAATAGAAGGTAATCCATCAAATCTTCTTTGGATTTGCAAAGCACACACCTAGAAGGACCTTGAAAGCCCAACCTCCTAAACTTCTCCATTGTTAGAATCTTCTTTTATAGAGTGACCCAAGTGAAGGTACCTTCCTTTGGAAGATAAAATTTTCTCCAACAAAGTTGTAAGGGAATGTTTGTCCCAGCCTACTCCAAATCCCTTTCCAACCACATATACCCATCCTTGGCATTATACTAACCCATTTTGGAGCCACATCATATTAAATCATCCTCCCCATGCCTAAAAACTATGGTTCTATTAGATAGAGTAGCACTGAATAGGTCAATATCTCTTGCTGGTAGACCCAAGGAAGAAAGATCCTTTTATTTCCAACGCAATGTTCAATCCTCAAAAGAAAAGATGACATATTATTTTATAAAATCACCCCAAAGGAACTCTAAAGTGCTTCACACTTTCTCCATGTCTAAAAAACTATCCAAACTAGGACATCCTACCCATGATTTTTTCCAAAATAAATCCTTGTTGCCACCATGAATGTCCCAAGAAAGATAATCAAAAACATCTAGTTTATAATTTTTCATGAAATTCCAAACCCGCGAGCCCCTTGGAGGATTGGATGCAGTTAGTATGCTAGATGCACTTTCTTCATCAAGATATTTTCTTTGTAAAATTTTAGCCCATTTCTTGTGAGGCTCTTTGGAAATACACCAAACAAGATTGGCACCAAGGGAGTAGGAGCAGGAGCAGGTCTATTTTGGAGTACTAATTTCTGATCCCTACACCACCTACCTCCTTTGGCTTGTAGTTCCTATCCCATGATATTAGAGTAATTTTTTCCTTGTCATCATTCCCCTTCCAAAAGAATTTCTTCATCAATTGGCTTAACTTTTGATTGACTCTAGAAGGTAAAGCCATACAAGATAGAAAATAGATGGGGATAGCAGAGATGATTAATTTCAGCATAGTAATCCTTCCTGCCCATGATAACGATCTGCCCTTCCAAGAGGACAAACTGGAACTCATCATCAAATTTAAGGGATCCCAATTTTTTCTTGATCTAAGACCTTTGGCTAGAGGGAGTCCTAAATAGGTGCATGGTAACTGCCCCTTTTTGAAGTCAAGAATCCTGAGAATTTCTTGTTCCTTCAAAACAACGGTATGAAAGATCTTTGGTTTGGCCTTACTAACTTTTTGTCCCGAGGCCCAAGAGTAGATATTTAGAATGTCATTCAAGTGGAGAGCCTCCTTCCTTTTAGTAGCTCTAAAGAGCATGGTGTCATTTGTGAATTGTTGATGAGAAATAATTGGGAGTGCATTAGTGACTTCAGCACCTTTAATATTCCTATCCACAACCTCTTTCTCAAAGGCCCTACCCAAGGATTTTTCCATTATGATGAAAAGGAAGGGAGACAAAGGTCCCCTTGATGAATTCCTTGAGAGACTACAGAAAACCTTCGGGAGATCCATTAAGAAGAATTGAGTAACGAGGGGTGGATATGCAATTGAAAACCCAATTCAACCATCTTTTGTTGAAACCAAACACTTCCATTACCTTCAGGAGGAACCACCAATCCACTTTGTCATAGGCTTTTTTATTGTCCAACTTAATCACCATGCATTGCCTTTTTATATGTTGTATGGAGTGAAGAACTTCTTGAGCAATGATAACTCCTTCAAGGATGAATCTGCCCAAGGAAAAAAAAATATGCTCATTAGAGATGATATCAGGCACAATTATTTTCAATCTATTTTCCATTGCTTTGGCCATTACTTTGTAGATGGTGTTGCAGAGGGAGATTAGAAGATAGTTATCCAGGGAACCAACATATTCCTTTTCCAAAATGAGGGAAATGAAAGTATTATTAACTTCTCTGAGCATGTTTCCAAAGTTCCAAGAAGCTTCAATAGCCTCTGTTAAATATCACCCCATTGTATTCTAACATTTCTAAAAGAAGATCATTGGGAAGCCATCTGAACTAGACACTTTGTTAGGATGTAGCTGAAATAAAGCCTCTTTGATCTTTGCAATGGGAAAGCTTGCATTTAACATTCAGTTCTAAGCCACCATGACCAAAGAGGGAATGTTTCAGAGAAACTCTTGTTGTGCCCGAAGATTGGATCCTTTTGAGTTGTTGTGGAGATTGTTGAAGAAGGTTATAGATTCTTTAGCAATGGCCTCTAGATGTTCAAGTATTATCCCATTTGGAATTTGATTGAAGAAATCTTGTTCACATTCCTTCTATGCTTGGTGACATTGTGGAAGTATTTAGTATTTCTATCACCATCTTTTATCAATGATTCATAAGATATTTGTCTCCAAAAAAATTCTTCTTTGGCAAGAACCTCTTCATAAGCGAGCATCGGATATTTCTCTTTGGAGTAGTTGGTCTGATCTATGCCATTTTTGATGACTTCTTCACCCAACAATCACAAGTATTCTTCTATTTTATTCTTACTATCAAAAATATTCTTGAAATGATCCAAATTCAACTCTTTAATTTTCTATTTTAGGAGTTTTAGGTTGGAGATAAAGAAAAACATTTTAGAGCGACTTGGGTGTTCCTTGTTCCACCACCTTTCCACGATTTTGAAGAATTATCGATCCTTCATCCACATGTTTTCAAATTTAAAGGGACATCTTATTGGCTTCCTATCCCTAAGAATTTCCAAGTATATTGGGTAATGATCTAATCTAGAGCATGGAAGAATTGAACTTTCAAAGATATAGGGAAAGGAACCAAAGTCCCCATAGAAGAGAAACCTATCAAGCTTTTCTTCAATAGGATTAAAACCCAATCTCCTATTACTCTAAGTATAGATACCATTAGATGGACTAATTTCCATCTTGTCCACCCAATCCCTAAAGTACTTGTGAGATCGATTCTCCCCTCTACTACCCCCTCTTTTGTCACTATTATGGAGGATGGCATTGAAATCACCCCAAATTATGTGAGATTGGTCAAAATGATCATCTATGAAGGTATCAAATTTCACCCACAAATCTCTCTTCCCGAAGCATGAATTTTGGCCATAAGAATTTATTAGGATGAATTGAAGATTTGAAGAGACACTTTTGACCTTGTAACCAATCCAATTGGACCCCTTCACCAATTTTTCCAAGTAGACGAATTGTGGTTTCCAAAAAATTGCAAGACCCTCTGAGGCCCTAGTGTCCTAAACCACCATCACTTGCCAAGTCCTAAGTTTTCTCCTAAATTGTTCTAAATTAGTGTTGGTTAGCTTTGTTTCTTGAATTAAGAAAATATCTTCTTGTGAGAGCTCCATTTTGTGCTTGACCAAGCACTACTTGTTAGGGGCATTTAAGCCCATAACATTCCATGTTAAGAGCCTCATGGCTCCACGATAAGGGAGACACCCTTCCCTAATCTCAGCATCATTGTGATTTTGACTTAGCCTTCTACATCCCATCCATAGATTTCTTCTCTTGAAGTGTTTTCCTTCCTCTAGGCTTACTTTTACCACAATCTAGAGAGGGTTTCCTGACTTTCAATTAATTACCATCTTTTCAATGTTTTCCACCAAAGTATTATTAGGTTCTAGATCTATTGTTTCATCAAAAAGTAGGAATCACTCTTCCTCTACTAATTCTCCTTCCTCTAGCAGTGCCTTTTGAAAGCTTGTAATTGTTTGGGAAGTTTGATTTGCAAGTGTAGACCCAACCCCAAGCCCTTCCTAAATGGTGTTGGTGGAGTCCATCAAATCACAAGCCACCTTCATGAGTTTTTCATTGATGTATAGGAGAGGATGAGGGGATTCATTCTACTATGTTGTTTGAGGGGGGGGGGGAGATGAGTTCAAGGGTGAATCTATAGACGAAGTGATTCTAAAACATAGGAGAGGTGTTAGAGCCTCTCTAATTCTAGCTACGAGAGGAGTCAAGGTGGTCTTCTCAATAATTGGGTACTAAACTCTTGCCTCTATGTTGGGAGGTTGGAGAGGGTCTTATGAATTGAACTTGTTAGCTACCCATGAATCCTCTAGCTTTCCCAAAATTGTGTTTACCTCAAGAGTTTGTTTAGTGTTTATTTCTACCTGACGAGGATCCTTTTCTAGCCTAAAATATTCTAAACTCAATGGGCCCTCAATAGGCTCACCTGAGTCAAAATCCTAGCCACTGTGAGATTTTCCCCTTGCCTACCCATTGGCAATCAAGAGTTTTTAAAACCACATCCTATTTTCAATAATAATTTATAGCTCTTCCCACAACCCAGCCTCCTAATCGATTTCAACACAAATTTTTGCAATTGAATCCACCTTCTTGTTGAAAAAATCCTCGTCTCCCCCCAAAAAGGACCCCAAGGTTTCCCCTATCAACCTTAAAGACTTTGTGTTCTAGTATTCTGAGGGGAGACTAACCAACCTAATCCACAATAATACATTTTTGATGTGATGCTTGAAAGGATCAAAGTTGGTTTCTCATTATAGAGTGTAAAAACTGAAACCTTCAAAAAAGAGGGGGCTACCATGTAGGATACCATCTCTCAACTCTTTTTTTATGCATAAAGAAATCATTTAGTAAGGATATAATGCTTACCCAATTTGTAGAATTTTGGTGCCACCAATTGAAGATCCTCCTCCTAGGGCATCCTTGACTGCACCATTTGACGAAGAGAGCCTGTTCCTTGAGGTGATTCATCACCGGAGATAGGGTTTTTGAGGGGATGATAAAGGATTTGATCTTCAGAGGCTTGAGGGTGTCCTTTTACTTTCCTCCATTCTATGGTTTTTGTTTTGATTCCCAAACCACCCATTCCCCATGTTGTATGGTCCCTTGCCCCTCTCTCCCACAAGTTGTGTTGGAGGCTCGCTTTTTTTCCAGCATTTCCTCCTAATAGGATGGCATTCACCCTTTTGGTGAAAGGTGGAATTTCAGAGGACCAATCTCCCCATTTTCCTCTACTGCTATTTTTTTTTTGATTCGTAATATGCAGCCAAGGTTGCGAGGATTTTTATTAAATCATAAAAATTAGGTACAAAAGGCCAACCAGGCCAAGAAAGAAGAGGAAAGAAGAGCCACAAACAACCAAGAAACTCTTCAGGAAAAGGAGGACCAATGAGAAGCTGGAAAAAAGGAAGAACCAAAGAAAAGCTAAGGAAATAATGAGAGACATAGATCCCTGCAAGAGATAAAAGAGAAACTAAATACAAAGCACACTAGCAATAACCCAGGCCCAAAGTAAATTAGGCTCTTTTCCTATGCCGAGAGAGAAGAGCCTCCATCGTCCATTGAGAGCCCTCATCCACGACATCCATTCCTTCAATACGAAGCTTTTCAACATCCAATTTCTGCCCTTTCTTTTTCGTTTTCTCGCAATCTGTTTTTTTTTTGCTGCAATCCCTTTGAGCAATCCCAAGGCTCCGTGAGGGGGCCAAAACAAAGTCAGGTTCAAAGCTATTAAAATTCTCTTCCAAATCCGTCATAAAGGGATAAGTACCTTTTGAATCGGAGCCATCCTCCTCTGCAATAGGTAGTGGATCCTCAACGGTATTGATTACTAGGTCAACATTATTAACAACTGGAGCAACATGAGAAGGGGAAGAGGGCACAACAGAAGGCATAGGATTAGACCCAAGGGCAGAGTCATAGGATAGGAATTTCCCATGATTCCGCCAGATAAAATAAACATTAGGGGTGCCAAATCTTTTCACCCATTTTTTAAGACTAATATATCGAGTTCCAGATAAATGCTTAGTAGTGCAAGCCTCTACTTTGTGCCCCAAATTGTTGCAATGGAAACACCTGAAAGGAAGCCCCTCAAAATTTAGGAACTGCGTCCAGGTGCCCAGAGAAGAATGAATCCGCACAAAATGAGGAAGAGGATTGGAGATGTCCACCATAGTGCAGACCCTGATGAACCTTCGAGAAGGGGTAGTCTCCACCATATCCAATTTAATGAACTCTCCCACTTGATTGATCAAATTTTTAATGAGATCAGAAGATCTTAAAACTAGAGGCAAGTTGTAGAGCCTGATCCACATAGGGATGTCTGTGATCTTGGCAGTGGTAGGGTCAAAAAAGGGGTCCATGGAGAAAGAAAAATGCCTAAGTTCCCAAAGAACCATGGACCATTTTGAACCACAAAATTTTGATCCTCAATCGAATTGAAAGAGAACAAGAAAAACCCAAAATCTAGAGGATCAACCACAGGAAGGGAGAGATTATTCCAAGTGTGTTTAACCCAATCCAAAACTGAATGAAGAGATGGGTGCCGACACATGAATCTAAGAATTAAGGAACGAGAACTAATATCGACAGAGATTTCACCGATGCACTCATTAGAGATAAGGAGGTCGGCAGGTTCATTAGAGAAAGAAACAACCACATCCCCCACAGAGAAAGGAGAGACCCCAGGCTCCTTAATGGGAGGGTCCTTAACAAGAGAGGTACATGAACTAGTGATGAAGAGGGAGGAGGAGAATTAGGGTTTGCCAGCCGAATCTGAGCCAAACAGAAGTCATTGTATTCATGGTAAGGATTTGATCGATTTTTGCATTTTCACAAGGATTCAGAAGCCAGGTTGAGGGAAGCCATCTCCACATTCTGTACCAAGACCCTCCCAACACCCATAGGATCAAAGGCCAGAGTAGAGGACGACAAGCATGAGTTCTACTGAGAGAGAGTGGACGACTTGAAGGCATACCGACACTTCCCATCCCCCGTTACCACACCACCAAGTTTCTTCCTCCCAACCGCCAGTTTCTTGCTTTTGATGGAAGCCCTGTTCCTCTCCCCATCACGCAACTCTTGCACAACATCACCCGCGCCCACACCCTCCTTCACAGCTTCGCGGGGGTTTGTAGAGCCCCCGCACATCTTCGCTCTTACTATTGATTTCCTGTACTACTATTTTAATAATAAAATTTGTTTATATATTACAAAATTTTAAAATTAAAGAAAAAAATTAGCTATTCTAGTACCCATGATCCCTAAATCAATGGCAAAAATAGCCATAAAGAATTCATATTTTACAAATAATATGTGCACACTTAAATAATATTTATATTTTATCATGTCATTATTTATCAATTGATTGATTTTTATTGTTTATATTATAATTATTTTTATTTATTTAAATTTCTTACAAACATAATATAATAGTTAACAAATAATTATTCTTTATAATGTTGTAATAAAAATATTCAAAAGATTACTATCTCTAGTTAGCTTATTTTTTTATATAATATTTATATCTAAACAATTAACAAGAATTATTTTTTATTGTTAAGTAGTAAATAATTATTTTTTACTAGTATTTGTTGGGATTAGGATGTATCAACCTTTGAGTCCTAGCATTTTATTTATTATTTTGTGATGCATTTATTTATATTATAATGTTTAATTGCCTACTTGAATTGATGTCACTTTGTGGGACCTACCGATGATTTGGAATCCTACATGGAAAGTGACATTTACACTTTGTGAGCTAAATTAGTGGAGGTAGGCATCCACATTGGAGGACATAGATTTGTGCCTAAATTGGTGGAATTTCTCATAAGTTACTATGTAATAGACTATGACAACTTGATATGTCAATTTATGATTGATTATGATGGTGAAAGAGTCAACAATCACAAATTTCCAGTTAACTATGATAGGTAGGACCCATGTGATGAGGGTTCCTACACATGCACGCATGCAAGGTATTTGCATGCATGTAGGCTCATTACATGTGCACTATTGGCTATTTTTATGGAATAGTGGTTGATTATGGAAGATTTGTCATAATTATGAGTTCTGATTATGCTAACATGTCATAATGAACTCATGTTCACACCTTGGGCATGTGATTTTGTTATTGAAAGTTTTGGGCACCTCATTTGATGGTGAGAAGTTATAAATACTTACAAACTTAGTGCATTTTCATGGTGACAGGTTTGAAGAAGCTTACATGTCGTTATATTGTCGAAATCATTCTAGATTCTTGTCGTAGTGTGAAGACTCTTGAGCATTGCTCTGAGATTATAATGTAACTGCTATATTGTTGTTGATAATACATTTGAGCTATGTGATTTGGAGTGTGGTTTTTTTCTCAAAAGGGTTTTCCCACATAAACATTGCCTTATGGTTTGCATTGTTGTTTATGTTTTTCAATTTCTGGTTGTGCATCTTTTGATACTGTAACTATAAAAGGTGTTAAAAATAATTTTTTGTAACTCACCATTACTTAGATTAATGTAGGAAGCTTCTTCTATGTACCCGATTTCCTTTCAATTGGTATCAGAGCTTGGACAACTTTGATTATGTTGTTGGGTTTGAAGGGTTTTTTGAGCTGATCTTTGTTTCAATAGGAGTTTTGTAGAAGAGTATTTTGTGACCTTGGTGTAGGAAAAAGATGGCAAGCACATTTGGAAGAATCGAGACGGATAAGTTTAACAAGAAAAACTTTGAACTTTGGAAAATGAAAATGGAGGATATGCTCATAGACAGAGATCTGTGGGCTACAATATCCGAAAGTAAACTAGTTGCAACAACCCAGGCATATTGGGATTTTATGGATAGGAAAGCCAAGGGTCTGGTCAGACTCTTTTTGGATGATTCCATCCTCCTAAACATCCATGTAGAGAAAACTACAAAAGACCTTTGGAAGAAACTTGGAGATGTTTATCAAGCTAAATTCATGGTAAATAAGTTATTCTTAAGAAAGAAATTGTACTCTTTGAAGATGGAAGATGGAGGATCTGCAACAGATCGTTTGAACATATTCAACATGTTGATAGCTCAGTTGGTTTCCGTTGGAGATAATATTGATGAACAAGATTGTTGCGTGCTCCTATTGTGTTCATTGCCAGACTCATGAGACCACCTTGTAATAGATATTGGAACAAAACCACCAATTTCTAGATGGATGAGGTGGCATCTTCGCTGTTATTGGAAGAGATGTAGAGAAAGTATTGTAAGATGGCTAAGGAGGCCCTTGTTGTTCATGGTAGATCAAAGGAGAAAGGAAAAAAGAAGCATGATAAATCAAAGTCAAAATCTCCATGGAGATCTAAGTCTCCTAGAAATTCCAAGGTGAAGTGTTCAAACTATGACAAAATTGGTCATATCAAAAAAGAGCACACAAGGAAGAGAAGAAGAAGAAATCCAAAAATAATTTCTTTGATTCTGACTCTAAAAAATCCTCTTAGGATGACATAGATGCCTTTGTCACAACGTTGACAACCCATGCATCAGAAGATGTGTGGTTGATAGAATCAGGTGCTTCTTTTCACATGACATCTCATAAAGGTTGGTTTTCAAAGTATGAAGATTACGATGGTTGGAAGGTGTATTTGGGTGATGACTTTGTTGATGTTCATAGCAACGCCAGACGAATTCTTCCAGCCATGATATAATGGATAAATTTGATAGAGCCTAAACAACTATCAAATTTATATGAGACCGATAATATTGAAGAGGCACTTCATTTATTTAAATGATAATTATTTATTAAAGAGAATCGAATTTTATGAAGAGGCACAATTTGTATCAAATAATATTTAATTATTGAGAAGGTCGACATCTTCCTTGGACGCGATTTTCAAGAGACATACTCCTTCATTGGGATGCGATTAATGAAGGGATGCATTCTTCTTTGGTGGCTGACTTGTTTTGAAGGGTCACGTCCTCTCCCCATCACATTGTATATATGCTCACTGATCATTCATTGTTCATTATCTATATTCATTGTTCTAAGGTGCGACTAAGAGGAAGAAGCAGTGTAGTTCGATTCATTTATAGAAGGCTAAGTTTATCATCTTAGAGCATTATCATATTGTTGTGTTTAGCATTAGATTGTAGTGCTCACTCTTGGCCTTGATATCGGCCTCTATGGTAAAGGAGGCATTCTTTGTGATTCAATAAATAAGTGATATATTGTTGCTGGGTTTTTCTCCCTCAAGTGGATGGTTTTCCTAGGGTATTTGCTGTGTCATTGCGTTGATTTTTGAATTAATTTTTGTACTCTAATTTGATCATTAAAACTAACAGAATCTCTCTTGAAAATTGTTGGCCATGGAAGATTCAAAATAAAATTCCCTGATGGAAAAGTGAAGGGGATTGACGGTGTCTTGCATATCTCGAATTTAGCATGAAACCTACTTTCTATGAGTAAATTGAATCATGCAGGAGTGCAAGTTGTTTTATCTGGTGGAGGATGTAAGATGATGAGAGGAGCTATGGTGTTGGTTAAGAGTGTTTGGATTGGCACCTTGTAGAATCTAGAATGCATAGTTTAGTGCAATAGTTCTTTTCATACACCAAAGAAGAGACCTTTGGATTCTTTATCCTCACCATCAGATTATGTAGAGAAGAAGTCTATTGTAGCTACATCTAATGGACATGCATTTTGGGTGCTTAAGGGTGCTCATTCATTGGAGATGAAGTTTCTTGCAGAGAACATGTTATGACACCAACTTGGTCACATTTGTGAGAAGGGTCTTAGAGCCCTAAAAAATAAGGGCCTTGTTGAAAGCCTTGATGATTGTAATCTCAAGTTTGACTTTTGTGAATATTATGTTTATGGAAAATAGAACCATGTTTCTTTATACTCTAGTTCTCATAAGTCTTCTAGGGTTTTTGATTATGTTCATGCATATGTATTTGGTCCCATGAATGTACCTTCATTGTCAAAATATGTATATTTTGTTTCTTTGATAGATCATTATAGTACAAGGACATTCATTTATTTTCTCATAAGTAAAGCTTAAATCTTTAGCTAGTTTAAGGAGTTTAAAGCCTTGGTAGAAAATTAGACTAGTAAGAAGATTAAGTGTTTGAGGACTGAAAATGGTGATGAGTTTTGTTTGGTAGAGTTTGGCAAGTTCTGTATAGAGCATGGGATTGAAAGACATAAGAAAACTCCATACACCCCACAACAAAATGTATTTTTAGAGAGGATGAACATGATGTTGATGGAGAGGGCTAGGAGTATGTTGAGTGGTGTTGGCCTTGAGAAGAAGTTATGGGAAGAAGCAGTAGCCAATATATGTTATCTGATCAATAGATATCCAAAATTGGTGCTTGTTAAAAGACACCCATGGAGGCGTGGTCTAGTAAAAATATTTCATTAAGACATCTCAAAGTATTTGGTTGTGAAGATTATACTCATGTTCTAATTGAGAAGAGGTCTAAGTTGGATAACAAGGTGGTTAAGTGTATCTTTATTGGCTATGGTGTCAATGTGAAGGGGTACAAGCTTTGGGATCTAGAGACCCAAAAGGTTCTCTATAGCAGAAGTGTAATTTTTAGAGAGATGAAACTTTCCATTGTTGAGCTATAGCCAAAGATTATTGTGTTGTTGACATTAGGAAAATTCCTTGACAAAGGAAAAGGATTCTCACTCCATTGTTTGTCAATAATTATCCCATATGAATTAGTTTACACACTAAGGATTTACTAGCGAAATGTCCACCCCTAGAGCCCTAACAAGCTTCTTAAAGGGTAAGGGGTATTTTAGCCTTAGTGACACCGAAGAAGACCATTATAAGATTTTCGATAAAGAAAATTAGATAGGATAATATATTGATTTGAAAGATTTTGTATCCAAACATGAGTAATTTTAGTCGCATCATCGAAAAAGTTTCTATTCTTCAGATAATTATAGATGTTAGAATACCATTCCCTTGAGTCTACATGAGCACAAATGAGACTGTCAGGTTTAGGTTGATCCAAGATGGCAAGAGAGCAGAGAATCTAAACCACGAAGTGGTACTCTTCTACACCATTTCTTGAGGGTACGAGGGAGGTTGCACTCACCATTGCATCCACATGGTGATTTTATCTCCTAGGAACATTTTCTATTGTAAAGGAAGAGAATTGATCAAGCAAGGATAAAGCCAAATCTTGATACTAAGATAGCTTGCTCTACTTATCTTGATATACTCCCGTGATTTGATTTATAATAAGTTTGGATTCACATGAATGTGGATATGTTTAATATTTAACACCATTGTGGCACATAAGCTGACAATAAGGGCTTCGTACACAATGATGTTATTAGTATAATAAAATTCTAATTGAAAGGATAGATGAACTGGATTCCCTTCGAGTGAGATTAAAAATACACTTGCCTCGAAGCCGGTTTAACATCTCGATCCATCGAAATATATTTCCCACATAGGTTCATAGTCCAATGCGAATATATTTTCATCCAAAAATAAATATAAATTAGGAAAGGAGTAAGATGAGGGAGCTTCTGCCAATTGATCAGAAATAACTTGTTCTTTAATTGCCTTTTGAGTTACAAACTTAATGTCGAACTCATATAGTGACATTACCCATTTTGCTAACCTTCCAGAAAGACCAATTCTTGTGAATAAGTGTTTAATAAGATCACATTTTATGATCAAATGGGTTTCAACGTGGAGAAGATAGTGTTGTAACTTCTGTGTTGCAAAAATGAGAGCGAGACACTGTTTCTCCATGGTAGAAAATCAAGTTTCATAATCAACTAGGATATGACATGTAATAGATCACTCTTTTTTTACCATCATCATCATGTCGAGCTAATAAAGTTGATAAGGCATGAGGTGATGTAGAGATATAAAGTAAAAAGGGTCTATCCTACATAGCTGACATCAAGATAGGAGGATTGGCCAAATAAATTTTGATTGAATCAAAAAATTTATCGCACTCACCATCCCATTAGAAATGGACATATTTCTTTAGTAAACATGTGAATGGAAGGGTATGATTAGCCAATTGAGATACAAGTCTATGAATCACCTAATTATTCCCTTGAAAACTATGTATTTGAGAGATGTTTTTAGGTGGAGGAATGTTGATGATCGCATCGATTTTATTTGTGTGAACTTTGATGCCATAATGAGAGATGATAAATCCTAAAATCTTGCCAAAATATACACCAAAGATGAACTTAAGAGGATTTAATCTCATCTTATAGAGTCAAATCATCTCAAAGATAAGATGAATACTCTTGACGTGATCTTGACAAGTTGTAGACAACCAAGATATCATCAACGTAATCTTCTAGGATCTTGTGAATGAAATCATGAAAAATAAGACTCATCGCTTGTTGGTAAGTTGCTCTAGTATTCTTTAATTCAAACAATATGACTACATAACAGAAGGTTCCCCAAAGGGTAGTGAAGTTTGTCTTATACTAATCTTCTAGGTTAATACAAATCTAATTATAGCTCAAGAAGCCATCCATGAAGGACAATAAGGCACGGTCTACAGTCAATTCCACAATCATATCAATATTAGGAAACAAAAAATCATCCTTAAGAGAAGCCTTATTGAGATCATATACATCTATACAAACACAAATACAACCATCAGGTTTACTAGAACAATGACTATATTCGATATCTAAGGTGAAAAGTGAATAGGATGAATAAAATCAGCTTTTAAAATATTTTCTATATCTGTCTTGACTAATAAAGCAACCTTGGGATTCATTTTATGGATATTTTGTTTAATAGGCTTGGCATTGGGACATAGAACGATATTATGAACTACTATGGATTCATCAATACCAAGCATGTTCTCATATGATCAAGTGAAAATATTAGGATGAGAATGTAATAAATCAACATGTTGTTGAGATTCTTCTAAAGAAACACACTTTTTGATCTTAATCAATTTTTTAGAAGATTTAGGATCCATGAGAACATCAAAATTATCCCCTTTAAGAAGAGTACTATGGTCCTCACTTGATAAGGTATAGGACCGGTATCATCCGTATTAGATAAAGGAGCCTTCTCATCAAAACTAATAATGGATTCTCCAAAATATGCATTGTTTATTCAAATAATATGGGAATCATCGTTTGTGGTGATAAGAAGGTAAGTTAGAGTAGGAACCCAATAATTCTTCTAGTGCTTCATCCGAAGAGAAAATATCTAGAGGAACTTCATTAGAGTCTACTTTACTTTCTATTTATTTAGGATGAACTAATTTAAGAGGAGGACGTTCAGTGGAGACCATGTTGACATTCAACCATGGTTTCATTTTAAACTTTGTAGGCTGGTATCCAAGTCCAATCTTAAAGTTGCATGGATCAACCTCTAAGGGGACTTTAATACCTTGTTCATTATGCCCACAACCTTTACCTCCATAACTAAATTTAGAAAATATATTGAAACCTGGACCATAACATGTTTGTAATTCCTAGAAAAAAGGGGGATTAGTGTAAAGAGAATAATCCATGCTATAAGTATCACTTTCCTTTAAAAGAACATAACCATCCTTCTTAGTGGGAATACAAACACTATCCTCCTTAACAAAATCATGGTGATCCTCCTTAGTAGGAGGACAATCAATTTTCTTGACAGAGGTGAATGAGATCATTGGAATTTCTAGGTGGATATAATCTACTTTGTACTTATTGATATAGGATTTGATAAAGTTAAATGATCCCCAATCATCACCAAGGCATGCATTTGATTTAGAAGAAGTAGAAGGGGTATACTTGGGACTCTTTAATTTGGGATGATCTTCCTTAGAGACATTTGTTTCAAGAGTAGCCTTTGTAATAGGCACTATTGGAGTAGATGTCAATGCATTAGAAGATAATGAAAGAATAATATTTTTAAGAGTAGGAGCAATCAAGGTTTGACTAGTAGTTTCCCTTTCACATAAGTCTATAGCATCAAGGTTAGCCTTGATTGTGATTACCTCATTATTAGCAACAAATTTCATGAAACAATGCAAGGTAGAAGTAACTGCTACCAAAGGATAAATCCATGGTATTACCAAGATAATGTTATATGGTAATAGTCTTGGCATAAAATATACCAAGATGGGTATGGTAATGGGTCCCAACCTTAGAGGTAAGATTATTGTGCCTAAGGCTTGCCAACCAACATTATCGAATATACAAGTGGACAAAGAAGAAGCATCAAGCGAAGTTGAATCAATTTTTATTTTAGGTAACAAGTCGATGTTGCATACATTAAGAGTTGAACCAGTATCAACAAGAGCACACCTAATGCCAATATTGTTAATGTAAACTATTATTATTAAACGATCAACTTGATTTTGTAATTTTAGAGGCAAGAGCTCATGTAGATGGAATGCAATATTTGGTGAGTCTATATGAATATGATCTATCAGTGCATTAACATCTATCAACCTAGTAGAAGAAGACAAGAGGATCTTTTACAAGGCTTCCTAAAGCATACCTTGGTAAACTAGAGTAGTTTGAAGAAAGTCCCGAAGTGAGATCTTGGTGGGAGTAACATGAATTTTCTCGACAAAATCATACTCACTAGGTGGTTTATTTTTGGGTTTAGGTCCTTGAGGAAGGCTTGGTTGAGAAGTTGGTAGAGAATTAAGTTGATTAATTTTTTTTTTTAATGGTGAAAAAGAGGGTTGCATCAAAATGAATCAACAAGATGATGAACCACTACTTTCCACCACAAAACATTGAATTATGTGTGTGATAAGATGCTAATAACAATAAAAAACCAACCCTAACTATTCTAACAAATATCAAGGAAGTTTTTAGAGCTTAAAATGATGTGTACCTTGCTGCAAGAAGCCTATTTTTAGGGCACAAAGGACTCATTCGCCTTTAGTGACGAATGGGTCCCTGTTAGGGTTTTTGAAACTGAGATCTAGGTTATTTTCCTTGATGTCTGCACTCTCAAATTCTTGGTTGTTAGCTCCTGAAAAACTTGTAACAAATTTTGTAGCTTCAATTCTTTGTTCTTGTACTATAAAGGTCAATCTTGCAGCTTGACAACTTTTGTAACTTTGCTCTAAACTTCTTCTCCACTTGATCTTCAACTTGTAAATATGCAAACACACATTCAAGAGGAGAAAACCTTGTTTATTGTTAGTGAATAGGGGCTTTTCTAAGTCAAATCCCTTGTAGGTAATCAAACCAAATGATGAAATAATGTAATTGAAGCATGAGCATGAAATATGTAATTGATGATACCTTGGAAGTTGTCTTTGAAGATGAATCTACGATCTAACATGTAGTGGTCATGAAGAATGTAGATCTTGATCTCAAATAGGATGTGTAACAATGTTTACAAGTAGATATTCAATGCTGCATCAACTATCTTAGCTCAGCAACATGCATGAATGCACTAAACCCTTGACATGATCAAATGATCTTGAATTGCTACAATAAACTCTTGATAATCTGCCTTGAAATGCCTTTGAATTGCTCGTGGAATGCTCTAATTCTTGAAAAATTGAATGCTTAGGCCTCTTGTAAACTTGCTAGTTCTTGTTAGGAGAAACAATGTGAATTAACCCCTTATTTATACTAAATCTAGAGATTAACCTCAAAATTCAAACAATTCAAGCCGACACTAGATTTGAAAATGAATGTTATTAAAATCCTGCCAAAATTAAATTCGTAAAGGGGGTCCTTATTAAGGGAGGACCCATTCACCACCTAGGTTGAATGGATCCTAGCACAAGTTTCCAATACCATGCCTTTAGGAGGTGAAAGAACATCAAAAACCCATGTCAAATGTGCAAAGAAAGGGGGGTCCTATAGAGGGAGGACCCATTCGTGACCTAGGGTGAATGGGTCCTAGCACCAATTTCTAGGACCTTGATTTTTCCAAATTAAATGTTTTACAATTTGAATTATGGGTGTTGGGGTGGATCCTCGGAAGGTGTCACAAATAAGGCTTAAATTTGAATTAAAGGGGCTAATTAACTCTAATTAACTATAATTAATTAATGAGACCCTAGATAAGTGTAAAAGTGTGTTACAACACTTTACAATGCCATAAATAAGGTACAATTTAAGTACATTTTATTAAAAAGGGGCCAAAGATCATTGTGAATGTGTTACAACACTTTACAACACTAAACCTAGGCAACATTAGGTTGACTCAATGACAATTATTCCCAAATTAAGGAAAAAGGATACTTTTTTCATTACTACAATTTTGTTGGTTCCTTTTAGTATTGTATGGGATATCACTCTATAAGAGGGAGCCTTAGAATGTATAAACCTCGTGTAAAGGTCCAGTGTGTTGTTTTTGATAGGGGCCCCATGAATAGAATGATTTCATTTAGGAGATGGGATAGCCAGAGTCATGTAAATGAACAATCTCTTAGGCCTTTGAGGGGCGACAAAGACTAAAAAACATTTATGAACTATTTGACTTGTGATGAAGACTTTAATGAAGAATTTTATTTATCAAACTTTTTAGAAGGAGATGCCTCTAAGAAATCATATAGGGCATCATTGTAAAATCCACCCCTTAGGCACTACAATTTGTTTTTAAACAATGCACAACTACCAAATTAACCATCCAAACTAATTCCATCTAAATTAGAAGTGTTTATTTTAATAGCTCTTCATTTTCCATGGCAACATCAACTCATCATCGCCTATTTATATGCTTGCACAAAAGAATGGTAAGGTCCCAAGGTTAATGTCTTTCCTAATCCTACAACCTAAGCCTCAAGGGTTCATGATAGCCTTGCCTATGTATCCCCTTGTAGGAAATCAGAGGCTTCGTAGTTTGCCCTAGAATGATAGAGGGAGTTCAATCTCTCCTCTTGTATGAGATCTATTATCTCACCTTAACCCATAACTATTAATTTAATACATGTACGCTATCAACATAGTCAATTATAATATAATGATAATAACATTCCATCAAGTGTTGGGTCCATACAATTCATTACCCAACATTAGTGTACAAACATTCACAATATTCACAAGAGGTCATTCATACCATAATCACAAAGATTATACATAATGGTCGTCATGAGCATACCCCCTATATACAAGTTGATTAACTCATACACAATACAAGTACAATAGTGATTGGATCATACACATATCACAAGTATAACAGTGACTAGATCATACACAAATCACAAGTATAAAAATATTAGCTCATATGTAAATCAAAATTGCACAATTATTATCTCATTCACATATCACAATTACATTAGTGACTAGCTCCAACATATATCACAAGTACATAGTGATAAGCTCCATCATACATCACATAAACATAGTGAAAAGATCCACCATACATCACATAACATAATAACAATGGTTGACTAACACATCACAATGGCTAACACATGTCCCTAATGCATCCCAGATAGAAAGAATATCGGTGCATTACACACTACACTATGGGTCCTATCCTTTCCTTCAATATTTTGCACCATTGGACAAATGGGAAGAGGATTTGATGCATCCAATACTACATTGTGGGTCCTTCCTCAACCCCACAAGACTAGGTATACAATCTGACAACTGGGAAGGGGATTCGATGTATCCCATACTACATCCCAGGTTCGTCCACCATCCCAAGGGTTTCCCCAAGTAGTGAACCTACCAAACCCAAGGGATTCTGACTTCAATTTCCTATAGGCCACCAACGACAAGTCTGTCTACCAAGGAAGAAGTAGATCCTGACATATACCTCCTTGTGAACTTAGTGGTATTGTTAGCTATCTTCTTCATAATCCTGAGTAACACTGGCCTCGGTCACTTTTGTGCCCTCAATGATAGCCAGTGAACCCCCTCAATATAATGGTTAGCCCTGGATTATCGTTACCGGCACGGATGGGTCCCTACCCATGCAACTGTTATCATATCTTAATCATAACCAGAGTAGCCTGCTACCTTCACCTCTATGAACTAGGTGAATGCTGACTAATCCCTAGTAGTAGCCCAGAAATCGGTCATTGGCATGGTCCAATGACTGCCTGTCACTACTCAAATATCCTAGAGGTTCACTCTTGGGCAGGTCATACATAACATGAATCACAATCACAATCAACAGATACACATGCCTATACATAAAGACCTCTAGATATGGAGTTGAATTACACAAACACATAAGAGATACATGGAACCAACACGAGATGGACTTTACCCATATATACATATAATCAAATACCTATTATAAGATAGTTAAATCCCTTACTTCATTCTGTTTAATAGAAGCCTATTATGTATTAAATATATTAGTTATTAATTTCCTTTAACTTGATCATTACCCATTCAATACCCACTTTAGCCTCAAACTGAAGCTTACAAAAGAGGAAAGGTCAAACCATGCATGAGCAATCCCTACATCTTGGAGTTATCCCCCCTAGACCCTCCCCCTTATGGACTTGAGGTCACAGAGGCATCCTTCACCCAAGAACCACACATTTCTGCTTCCAAATGGATCAAAGTCACACATAGTTCTCCTTACAAGCCTCTCAAGGATACCTATGCATAGGTTCCCACAACCCAAGGTTTCACTTCCCCTTAAGTATATCGAGGACTTGGATCAAACTCCACCCATTTTATTTATAATCTTGTTTGAACATCCTGATTCACTTATATTTTCATCTCATTGACCTATCCCAACTAGGCTTATTACTTAATACCAAATCACCTTGGTTCACACAAACCCATAAGAAATCATTTCCATTTAAAACTTATATAATAAGTTCAATAATGATGCTCTTATAATCAAGGGGTCAATAGATATCTCATAAGGATGCCCAAGAGTATTTATAAGCTTGTTTTGAGTTATAATTATTATCCAAATCCTTCTCAAGAAAGTTGGAAACACTATATCCATTAGTCATTTATATGAAAGCATAATCCCCTAAATAATATTATAAATTATATTCTTGATCTTCTAAATTCCTTTACCTTATGGTGTAACCCCATATTCTAATGTTAGTTTATTTAACATACTAGATAGTTTATGTATACTTATTAGTCAGTCTAAACCTGACCTTAATGGTCATTAGTAAGGTACCAAGAGATGCTACATATGATTTATATCATATAACTCCATCTCAACCACATTGTCAAATTTATGACAGATGCCTTCCATTTATTATACAATTTATATTGTGATTCATTATAAGTATAAGAATAATAATTTCAATATCAAGGCTCTTGTATCTAAGAGATTGATAAATATCATACTATCATATAAAACATTTACCTAGGGTATCAATGGATTATCAAAATTACCGTTTTTTAATATTAAGGATATGTTTAATAAGGTATGGTCATAGTGCCACTAAACGAAGTCACCAGGTTAATTTCAGTATTATGCAACCAAGTGTCATGACTCATATTAACATGGTTCATATTATAATGTTATCTTGCAACTAAAGATTTGATCTAGGAATCTTGCCACCTTGGTTTTGTTAAAGTCTTAACACATAAATGTAATGAACAAGTAATGTCTACTCAAAATTCCAATCGCTTGGATATTTGAATAATTTAACCCTTGATTATAGTAAATTTTCTAGCTTATGAAATTATCATAATCCTAGCTTTCAAGTTCTTGAGCACCATACTAATATTGGTTAACCCTAGGCTTGATTCCCAATTACTTATAAAGAATGTTAATTTCACTTAAGACCATTAAAAAGTAATATTTAATTTATAATTATCCCACCTTCCACAAATAAGCATAAATCACTTTTATTTAGTCATTTTAAATTATGACATTAGATGATTCCAAATCCATGCTTCAAAAGCTATACGAAAATGCATAACCTTCTAAACATATGAACAAGAGAGTTTGTGCTTAGATTCTTTATTAAATTGTGTGCATAAGTTTTGTTAAGGCTATGTTGATACAAGGTGGCATTCACAAGTACATCTAAAAATATGTTCCAATTATGCTTTTATGGGAATCCATGCCCTCTTTCCAATCTCCAATTTGAACGTAATCAACAGGGAATTTCCTAAAGCCACATTACATTAGCCATTTTGTCAAACATTTCATAGGTCTTGTCTCTAGGCTTTCCTAGTTTTGCATAAATTTTACCCTAAGTTTGTGTAGAGGGAGACACATTTTAACCTCTCTTCCAACTGCAACAACTTCCTAGGCATGCATAATATAAAATGAATAGCCATGCACAAGAATGTGGACTATATAACAAATTTTCTTAAGGAAAATGAAGGCAGGCATATGTCACATGAACTATTTAAGAAAAGTCTCAAGAATGGGAGATGACAATACACTAGCAATTATTTTCCAACTGTGGGAGTGGCTGCTTCAAGATTAACCACTAATTTTAGGAAAGTAATGTGGGGGAGAGAATGTACTTAGCTCTAAGACAACGGTAAAGAATGTCTGGTGTAGTTGCTAAAATATGTTATGTTTCCTTTATCCCTCACATTTTCTTTCAAATATGGGCATCCATAATTCCTCCAACCTTTATGCCTCGGTAGTTGTGCATAGTCTTCTAGTTGTGTTTGATTGAATGTTTCAAAAGCCTCCTTAACAAGTCCATTTTGTGCCTCTCCAAACTATACCCAAAACTATTTGTAGCTTCACATCTCATTGTAGGCAAGAAGGATGATTTCAAGCTTGTGGAAATCAGCTCTTTACTAGCCGATTGCATTTTCCTGAAGGTTTCTACATCCTCTTCAATAAACCCATTTCTATGTTCCATTGTGGTGCAGAAGCACCTTGTTGCATTAAAGCCTCCATGAGGCCTATTGGTACATAATTGAGTTAGGAGTTTTAGAGGTAATTAAATAAGGTCTTTCAAGACCATCTTAATGTATTTGGTTTAGTTTAAGAGTATTTTGATAAGTAGTAGGGTTATTGATATCAATTTGTTAGTTTTTGTCATATTAGCCAAAAAATGCAAAAGATGTAAGAGTGCTTGTAAAGGACTATGTAAGGTAATTTCATGTAATGATCACTTGTTTGAGTTTGTAAGGTCATGCAAGACCACACTCAATGTAATTTTGGGTATTAAGAGGGATAAATTGAAAATCATGTAATATTGTCAAATTATCAAAATGACAAAAAGGGAAAAATGGGAAGTTTAAGAGTCATGAGTTGTTTAAGAGTTAGTTGTGGAAGTTTGAGAGTTGTAGGAAGTTTATAATACCTTAAACAGGTCATTTTAATCATTTTAGAGGCAGAATTGGTGATTTGAAGTTGAATGGAATACAATTTGAGACTATTTCTGTGCATTTTCCAATAATTGTCTCTGTTGCAGGTCCTTGTACGGCCATGTATGGCTCAGAAACACACTTCTATTTGATTGGAGGTGAAATATATTGGAATATAATTTCCAATGCAATTGGTTTGACTTATTTTCATTAAGATATGCAAAAGTTATTGCAATTTTGGTAAAAATAGTTGAATTTTGATTTAGCAGGGGCAACAAGCATAAAAAATGCATTTCTTCATTTCTAACTAGTAAAAACTCATGATTTATGGTTTGGAAGTATGTTTTAACATTTTATTTGAGATTCCAAAGTTGCAGGGGTGTATGTTAATGTTTGATAAAGTTTCAAGGAGGCCCTAGGCTGGGAAAGAGTGATTTTGTGTGAATTTTGCATGAAAATGGTGGTTTAAAGCTAGGGATTGATAAAATATAGTTGTTAAAGGTTGGAAAATGGATTTATAAGCATTTGTAGACCCAATTAAAGGTGTTTTGAGAAAAGAAAAAAAGTTGCTTAGAGGTCTGGAATGTACATTTTCAATGAACCCTCATTGGTTGCAAGCCTTTTTGGCACAAAAAAATGAATTTTGAGCTTTTGATGGCTTTGTACTTGATAAAATTTGCTAAGATTGTGTAATTTGTCATTTGGGAACATACCTAAGCTATTGGTGTTGAGTTTTGGGTTCAGGAAGGTCATTTATTGGGTGACCCTTTGTAAAATAGGCCTAATTGGCCTAGGTGCACAATCAGAGGAGTCCATTTTTGAAGGGTTCGATCCAAAGGAACCTACACTGATTTTTGGATATGTTATAAAAAATGAAAATGAGTATCTAAAATTTTTTTTACAATCCTGATATGAGTCTTGTATCAAAAGTTATAACTGTTGTCCCACTTGGATATGCTACT
>VDFB02351207.1:110614-122475 GCA_007258455.2 Sequoia sempervirens
TAAATGATTGTCAAATTTAAGATAAAATGTAAGATTTCTCGTTAGCACACTCATTCCATTATACTCCACCCCTTATATATATATACTTACTTTTCAAACTAAAAAATGACATAAAATAATTTAAATAATGAATGATATTTTTTAAAGTAAAATTAAAATTTACATCCAAAAGTAACATAGTTCTTCCTAAACAACATAATTAAATACAATGAAAATAATTCTAAAGTAAATAAAAATAATGTAAAAATAAATAAAAATGTTGTAGATAGGTGTAAAGTAAATAAATAAATATTGAGTAAATTAAATTAAATTACTGTTATGTAAATAACATAGTTCTTCCAAAAAAATTAAAGTGAGCATATAAATAAAACAAAATAGTTCTTAAATAAAATTTGTAAATTAAAATAAATCAAAGAAAAAATAAAATAATTCTTAAATAGTTCTAAAGTAAAATAAAATAACTCTTAAGTAAATATATAATTCAAAATTGATATCTCTTAACATTTTTTAAATAGATGTATTTAATATATCTATACTAGTTAATTATATTTATTTATTTAATATAAGTATTTTATATTCATCGTCACAATTTTGCATATTTCATATATTTTATTAAATAAAATAATACTTTGTGATTGTTAGGCTCTTAGAAAAAATCATAATATTTAGATGCTTATTGTAAAAATATTTAACCTTTTAAAAATTTACTCTACCATTATTAGGTCTAATGAATCCTACCTAAGAAGCTAAAGTAAGTGTAAGAAAATACCTGATAAACTAAATAAACGAAATAAAAACCTACACTAATAGATGTCACACTATTTTTGTTTTATAGGTTTTGATGGAGTACTCCTTAAAAGAAGAATACAACAAGTTCATCGTTATATTATTTTTGAAAGACTTGTGTCCTTTATGAATGCTCAAGAATATTTACTTTCATGTTGACTAAGAATGTCCATATACTTTGAAACATTATTCATTTTATATTCATACACACATCAAAGTAAGGGAAAATGTGATTGTAAAATTAAGACACCCGTGTTATTTTCCATTAGTTTTATGCTCATGTTGATGGAAGTGTAGATTAAAATGGTAACATAACAATAAGTGGCATACTCTTGTATTAGAGTTGGCTCACAACTCAATTCCTATTCAACCTCATTTGCACTCATTTCTATGCATTCACTCCTACCTCATGATCACCACTTTATTCTCTTAGATCATTTTTGTGGGATGCGAGATTGACCTAGTCAACCTTATAGAGTGTGCAAATAATGCACAAAATGCATGACATCAAATTCAAATTTCAATGTTCCCACCTACTTTCTAATAAATATCATTAGCTAACCTAATATACATTTCATGTGGCATGTTTCTATTTCATGGTATTTAAATATATTAATTATCCGCTTAAATATTTGGATGAGTGAATAGAGGAATACAAGATGAATTGATTAGAAGAATTAGCAAAGCAAACTTCAATTCTTGAAAGTAATAAAGGGATCAAATATGCACTATTATCACATAGACCATTTTCCTATCTATCAGTGTTATTGTTGATGTAGAAATGGAAAAAATTGAAAATGGGGGCTCAAAACCCTCAAAATCTTCTGGCAGCATCTATAAAATAAACGTAGAAAGCATCACTAAAATATTATGAATTTTGTACAACCATTGGAAAGAGCACAAGCGGAGCTTCTAGGGTGCCTATGAGGCAATAACGGTTTCTTTCCCTCCATCATCTAAAGATTTGTGTTGTTTGAAGTCATCAGCATTGAATATATGGCTTTTAGGGTACAAGTTTCCCGAGACTGTAATGTTTGATCATGGGCAACCAAATACACTTTTTATGTAGCCATAAAATGGCTACTTTTCTTGAAGTGTTAAAAAAACCCACCAAAAGCTTTCTAGGTATTGATGTGGTGTTACATGTGAAGGCCAAGAATGATGCGAGAAGTTCCCAGATGGAGAGCATGTCAGATGCTATAAGGCCTCCTAACCTTCCTCTTCACTTTTGGAGGATTGATTGCCTTTCCTTCATTGGAAACTCAATTGGTTGCCTTAATTCTATCTTTGATTTGAATTAGATGTTGAGCCATTTTTTCAACTTTTAAGATTAGAGAAATATTGATATTTTATTTTATTTATCTATGTTGCTTCTACCTTGGCAATATTGTTTCCATAGTCTTTGTGGTATACTTGACAGCCAAAGGGATTATATTTCCTTGGTTTTTTACATATGGGAGCAAGGCCATATCATTTCATGTAGACCTTTGGTATAAGTGTGTTGTTTTCAATACAGTCATAATGTAGTTGTATTCTAATTTTGGCATGGAATTTGTTTGCCATATTAGTTTTCTTAGCAAGATCCATTATTTCATCGTAGGTGTAGATACAGGTATGTTCTACAAAATCCTAATACATAGTATTATATGTTGTTACATTATAAAATTCTGATGTAGAAATCTCTTTCTTGTTTTAGAACCAACAAAAAATTATGTTTTATTTTCTGTTTAGTTTTGTTTCAAATACTTTTTATTTGGTAATTTTTTCTCAAAAGTTGGATATTTCCCTTTTAATGTATTATTTATATGATTATTATTGAATTAGAAATCATGACTATTAGTTTTGGAGATTTAAAAACTTTGGAGTTTGGTTGATTATTTTCTACAGTTTCTTCTATAGCATGTTTATACATTTTAACATTATTTATGATATTATTCACTCTCTGAGTTTAGAGGAATGAGACTAAATCCCTATATTGATTTATATTAAGATATACTTGTAATGTGATGCCACTATGTGAGTATCGACATCTCTGTGATTTTTGGAAGTGATATGGGTGCACAGCTGCATGTACAGGTATGCAACTAAGCCATTATTATTGGCAAAGACATGATTGAAAATTAGCTAAACCATGACAACAAGATTATCCAAACAAGCCAGATTATTATCTTAGATATGTTAAGGAGTGAATAATTGCTAAATGATCTACCATTAGATATCATGTATTACACAAATGTATCCAAAAAATGGACCAATTTTTTTCATAATTAACTTTCCACACCTCTTCGGCGTACCCATTGCACACCAAGTCGTGATTGTTAGTCATATTAGTCATGCAAAATTCAAAGATGATGGTTAGATCTTATATGACATAGGATTGATCTATATCAATTTTCAAGACAATACAAAATTAAAGAAGCACATTAAATATAAAAAAATATTTTTTTAACAATGATAAATTGATCCAACACAAAACTAGTAACAAAATCTCCATCATCAATTCTAGAAATAAATGTACATCTATTCTCATATTTAATTTGCATACTTTTATTATAATTATCTATCCAAACTCTAATATATAAACTAATTATTTAGTTAGATTACTTATACTTATACAATTGATCCCATCAAAAGTATACTGAAACTCACTTTTGATGGGGTCTCACTAGACAACCAACCCCGAACCTTCAAATGGAGGATGGATAATAAGAAATGGCTTGGGGGTTGTATGTTGGGATAGTTCAATCAAGCTCTGTCAACAACAGTGGCAGCACACAAAGTATACCAAAATAAAACTTAAAAAACTGCAGAGATTACAAACAAGGCCCCTTTCTGGAGAAAACTTAGAAATCATTTACAAAGTGGGATTACTTGTTTTCTATGCCATAGAATCTCAATTATAAGAATCAACTTATCAACCATCAACAGCAATGTCCTAAATTCCACATAAGCACTTGAAAGACTTCACATCATCCCATGTCCACAATTCCAGAGTCTTGAAGTCCCCAATGTAAAATTCCAACAACATATCATTTCACAATTAAAACTTTACTCCTTGTATGAAAAACATGAGTTTGAGAAGCCATAACTTCTCAGAGACTGCAATACACAAGCGACTAACTAACCAGTCTTCAAACTACTAAAACACCCATGATATATACATGATCATACCTTCACATAATTAAAACATAGTCTTCAATGGCCCTATGAAGTAAAACCAGATGGGCCTGTAATACAGAGTGGATGATCCATTCTAGTGATGAGGGGGGCCAGGGGGACCAGGAGGACCAGGAGGGCCAGGTGGTGGCCCTGGTGGTGGTGGAGGTGGTGGCCTTCTGAAAATGAAATGAAGGCCATTAGCAACAAGGCCAGTAACAAATCCAAAAAATCCAGGGCCTGGAGGAGGACCCTCGCCACCCGGTCCGCCTCCAGGGCCACCGCCGCCGCCTTCAGGATG
This sequence comes from Sequoia sempervirens, assembly GCA_007258455.2. NCBI lineage: Eukaryota > Viridiplantae > Streptophyta > Pinopsida > Cupressales > Cupressaceae > Sequoia > Sequoia sempervirens. Next base: position 114,858 of record VDFB02351207.1, read on the forward strand.
TGGAGGCATCGTTGATATTGGTATTGCTCACTTCTCTTGCTCGATTACTCTTCAATTCAATTCAATTCAACTGGGAGAGACGAAGTGCAGACAAGTCGAATTGTATGGATACTTATTGTGTATGTACATATATAGGAAGGAAGTGGAGTAAGGTATGTTAAGTTTCTTAGATGCTAAGCAAGTGGCTGCAACGCACAGTCAAGTCAAAACTACCGCTGAGAAAACACTGGCGATCTACGCGTAGGCAGAATGGTAGTTAAAAGACGGTGGTTTACTTTTGACGTTGCTGTATCAGATTTTAATGGTTTATTGCATGAAAACCACGCAAAATCTGCGGCTGGGATTGAGTTTAATATACCATCTAGGGGCTTTTGAGTCTTTCAATGTCTGAAGTTTATTATATAGAAAGTGCGCCTCAATGGATAAGTATTGACACTTGCACGTGAATGGAAACTTAAGAATTAGGTAGGGATGAAAATATCCTACAATAAATATATGTGTATTAAATATTATATTTTATTTAAATTTAATAGTTAGTTTAGATAACATTGAAATATATATTAAAAGATGAGTCTAATCTTAAAATTCTTACTATTGAGTTTTTTCACAAGTTTGAAATTCATTTCTTGATACCTATAAACTTGTTCATCTATGCATATTCTACGAGTAATAAATTTAGTTACCTTATATAACATTGAAATATATATTAAAAGGTGGCCCTAATCCTAAGATTCTTAGCACTTCACCTTTCCACAAGCTTGAAATTCATTTCTTGATTCTTCATAAATTTATTCATGTTTGCGTATTCTACAAGTAATAAATTTGGTTAGCTTAGATAACATTGAAATATATATTAAAAGCTGACCCTAAACCTAAGATTCTTAGCACTTAACCTTTCCACAAGCTTGAAATTCATTTCTTGATTCTTCATAAACTTATTCATCTATGTAAATTCTACAAGTAATAAATTTAGTTAGCTTAGATAACATTGAAATATATATTAAAAGGTGACTCTAATCCTAAGATTCTTAGCACTCAACCTTTCTATAAGCTTGAAATTCATTTCTTGATTCTTCGTAAACTTATTCATTTGTGTGTTCTACAAGTAATAAATATAATTAGCTTAAATAAAATTGAAATATATATTAAAAGGTGACCCTAATCTTAAGATTCTTACCACTTAGTTTTTTCACAAGCTTGAATTTCATTTCTTGATTCCTCATAAACTTATTCATCTATGCATAGTCTATAAGTAATAAATCTAGTTAGCTTAGATAACATTGAAATATATATTAAAAGGTGGCCCTAATCCTAAAATTCTTAGCGCTTAGCCTTTCCACAAGCTTGCAATTCATTTCTTGATTCTTCATAAACTTATTTATCTATGTGTATTCTACAAGTAATAAATTTAGTTACCTTAGATAGCATTGAAATATATATTAAAAGGTGGCCCTAATCCTAAGATTCTTAGCACTTAGCCTTTCCACAAGCTTGAAATTCATTTCTTGATTCTTCATAAACTTATTCATCTATGCATATTCTACAAGTAATAAATTTAGTTAGCCTAGATAAACATTGAAATATATATATTAAAAAGTGACCCTAATCCTAAGATTCTTAGCACTTAGCCTTTCCACAAGCTTGAAATTTATTTTTTGATTGTTAGTAAACTTATTCATCTCTTGATTCTTAGTAAACTTATTCATCTATGCATATTCTACAAGTAATAAATTTAGTTAGTATAGATAAACATTGAAATATATATATTAAAAAGTGACCCTAATCCTAAGATTCTTAGCACTTAGTCTTTCCACAAGCTTGAAATTCATTTCTTGATTCTTCATAAACTTATTCATCTATGTGTATTCTATAAGTAATAAATTTATATTTATATAAGTGTTGAGGTATTGAAGAATAAAAAGGAGAAACAAAAAGATTGTATGTAATCTTTACTTTTGAAGATAATAAATAGTTTTGTCTCTTTTTTGGTGGAGTTTTTAAAAATAGTTTCTCCATGTAAACATTGTGTTATGTGTTTATTTCTTCCCTTCCATATTTTTTGTGTTGATCATTTATTTTCTTATAACACTCATTTGATTTGCCACTAGTTAAATCAATTTAACAGCTGGAATTATATTTCTATTTTATAGTCGATGACCTTCATTTCTAATAATTAAAAAAAAACCTATAAGGGCTAAGGATTTGGTTTCTAAACTATTTTTTTTTTAAAGGGTGAAGATTAGGAGGGTCAAATTTTGAGAACACATAAAGCAACTACTTCAAACCCTCGCAAAATTGATGTCTGAAATCCAAATCAAACCAAACAAAAGGAAAATATGACTTTCTCAACAACTTTGAATCCAACGGTGAAGTCCTTTTCACGTCATAATGCATTTAAAATTCACCCACCTCCAAAAATTTCAAAAAAAGAAATGGAGAATCCAGATCTAATGTCTGTAACCCTTGTTGATGAAAAACGCTCATAAATTGAGAAGGGGTTCATTGAATGCACACTCTGATACCATGCTAGAATTGTGAAAAACATGAGCCGCGAGATCAAACAATGAACAAAGACACCTTCCACGCAAGAGATCTACAAACAATATATACAATATTCCACAACAAGAAAAAGCTACAACAATAAACTTCAAGAATCTTCCAGGAAAACAAGAGTCCTCAAAGATTGAGAGTTTTATCAAAGGCATGATAATACAATGAGGGTTGAATGCTATATAGGAGAAACCCTAAATGGTAAAGGGATTAGATCATGAAAAGTGTCAAAATCTCATGCAATGAGACAAAATGATCTATAATAGATCACTCCAGTTAACATAGAAAGACACTTAGTTAACTTAATAAAAAACTCTTAAGTTTAGCTTAAGTGCATCATAATAAATTAGACTAATAATCAATTAAAGATTAATTAATTATGAGCTAATGCATGATTACTCTAACAATTATGTTTTCTATTCAAAAAATATAACATAGTGTCAAGTGTGTTTCCCTCCATTTTTGAGTTTTGCTTATTATTTTGCAAATCCATTTCATACAAAGTTGGCTAAGATCATACTAGTATAAGTATTTTATCATAATTTTTTTATGAATATTTTATTTTGTATAAATTTTCTAAGTGGACACATGCTAAAAAATAAATTGAAAATAGTTGTGTTTCCCACTCCCCCCAAATTTTGGAAAAAATAAAAAATAAAAGTTTTTTCAAAGAATGTAAAAATATAAAATTTATCAAATTTGGACGAATTGATCAAAAAATATGCAAAAAAAAGTGTTGGTAAAAAATGAAGACACTACTAAAATTAATTAATTAAACATCTAAACCTTAATTTATTTAGATGTTAAACAAGAGATTTTGCAAATCTAAAATAGAGATTTGACATTGTAATGTTGTTTTTCAAAATAATGTCTAGAGATGAAGGCATGTCATCTTTGTCAAAAAAAAAGAAGGTATTTAAACAAATCTTAAAACTCTAATCAAACAATAAATAATGAAGAAATGAATGATGACGCGTTTCAAAATTTAAAATTAGATGTTACACAAAATATTCAACCTATTCAAAACGCATAAAATCCATCAAATTGTGAATATGAACTAGATATACCCAATGAACCAAATTTACCATTGAGTAAGAATTTTACATAAACAACTTACATTTTAATTTGAAATAGAGGAAAATATTGTAAAACCAATGAAGGATAATATTCCTAAACACACTCATAGAATAAATGCTAATAAGATATAGAAAACATTTTTTTAATATTTAAATGAAAGAAGAAGATATCAACTATTTATTTTTTATCATATAAAGGGGGAAACAAAGATACCCATGCTTACAACCAACTAATAGAGTCAAAATAGGCCCCAAAATGGAGACCACCAAAATATTCCATTATATAAACAAACAACAAAAAGGAAAAACATAAACAACATTAAACCAATAACATACCATAGCACAACAACCACACCCAACCCTAGCCACCATTGTAGCAAATAAAAACTACTCAAAGGGAGAATAGAATAGCCCCTAAAGGTTGAAAGCTACCTCCCTTTCCTTAGAGAGCTTACATAGATCCTCCTTGAGCAATTTGATGTCATAGACAAACTCATGCTCATTAGTGTTCTTATCGTTTCTCACTTTGGCTTTGGATGTCTTCTCCTCTATTATCTTCATACTAGAAGTCATGTTCTTTAGGTACTATTTGTAGCATTATAAATTGTCACCCTTGACAATTTCTTACTAGATTTAGCTCCCCCTATGTACTTGGACCTATTTGTGCTTTTAATTTGCCTATTTTATGATTATAATTAGAAAATAAGGTTAAATTAAGAATATCAATTAATTTTTATTTAACAACATAAAAATCCCCCAAATAGGTCTAGAATCGGGTACTAGCACACCTGTCCATCCTATTTTGGCCCCAATTTAAATATTTTATTGTTGGTATTTTAAAATTTAGAAAATTGAATTCACTTGTTGGTTGTTGGTAATTGATATTGCAGGGAATTAAAGAAATGCATATAAATACAAGTCTTTTTCACCATTTGAAATACTAATGAATCCTAAGGCAATTGAGATCATAATTGAGCATCCTAAAAAAACGTCAAGAGAAAAATTAGCAAGATTATTGCAACATTATTTCAGTCAAGTATCATGTTAGCAATGCATCAAGTTTTCATGTGAGTTTATTCATGTTTCTGCTAGACTTGCCATTGCACCAAAAGATCGACTTGTCAATGCCCGATACAAGCTTTAGTTAAGAACCACATGAGGTGGTTAGACCATGTCACGAACCCAAGCGTCAGTGTTACAAGGAAGACCAAGGGTCACACCTTGCAACAATCCCCCCCAACACAAGCGCGAGGTTTGAACCTATGACTAGCTTTGATACCAATTATTGGATTTGTCATTGCACCAAAAGATCGACCTATCAATGCCCAATACAAGCTTCAATTAAGAACCACAGGAGGCGGTTAGACTATGTCACAGACCCAAGCGTTAGTGTTGCAAGGAAGACCAAGGGTCACACCTTGCAACAATTTCATGTCCATTTGTTTTGTGAGAACTAACACTTGTAGAACTTCAAATCAAGCTTCTATTTCTTCTTGAAGGTGATGAGTATAATTACTTCAATCCATCAAGGAATGCATATTTGAGTGGTGAGTTAATTTATCATTCCTTTATCAATTTTCCTTTGTCTAACCTAGGGTAGGCACTCTTTTTGCATCATCATAATCATTGTGGAGGTGGAAACACCAAAATGGGGTTTGACTTAGGCAAGCCCCTATATGGAACAAACCTTTCCTTCCTCTCTTGTCTGTAGGTGACAGATCTGAACAAAATTTGGAAAAGGATTAAAAACTTAATTGTGCAATCATGCATTCAAGCCTCACATGTCAAAATTAGGGACAATGAAACTAATCAACAATAAATGAAGTTCTGACACTAAGTATAGAAAGGAAGAGCATATAGATAGTGGCCAATTGAGATCTAAATTTTGATTTTGGAGGTATATGTATTTCTAGGTCTAGGGTGTTAGCGCCCTTGTCCAACCAACTCAAGCTCATATTTTTATCCCATGTTCCTCTTTTTTTGCACTCTATTGCTTTGTAATTTATTTTTTGTGTTTTAGATTTATGCTTTTCTGAAACCACAACATTTCATTGTAGTTGCATAATTAACCTAGGTACACATTTGCATCTTCAAATTCAATCAATCATCAATCAATTAATCAATCCCCCAAAGAAATAACCAAAACCCTAATCCACCATTTTGGCTCTTCCACAGTGGTTAGTAGCCAAATGGGTGTTTGTGGTCATGTTTGCTCATCCATTGTGATATAGGGGAAGGTTTGATTTAGACCCTAGATCCCTTTTTCCTGCATCACACTATTCTCTTAACTTGAGAACATTAGTAACCAACCTTTCTAAAGCATAGACCTTCCTTTTGAGAGAAACCATTTTTCATAACGTTAATCAATTTATGGCCGAAGTAGTAAGTAGTCTAGACAAAATGTTTATTACCAATTTTTCCAAGCACATTGCTAACATTATCCTTAACTACATTGATTGGTTTACTTTTTCCTTAATAGGGGATAGTCTACTACTACATTAAATAACATCACCCTCTAAGGAAATCTTCTCATAATTAGATAGCACATACAATTGATCATCTTCATCGCTCAAATCCACAAAATTAACCTCTTAACCTAGGGGGTAGAGGAAAAATTAGTATTTTGGGAAGCAATGTGGGAATACTTTCTAGTAGCATTAGAATTATCACCAATATGCTACTTGTGGTCCTAGGGTTTAGGGCTGCTTGTAGCCACATTCTACTTAATTTTTCCTTTATTTCCAATTCCACTCTTTCCTTCAATACTAAGATGGGAGTTGGGGCCAAGATTCAAATCATTATTTGGGGATTTCACAATCCCTCATTATAACTTAGGTTTCTTTGAAGGAGATGGTATCTTAGAAATTGGTAAGGGAAAAACACAAGACTAACCTTTTTTCTCCCCTTTATAATGGGGTAAGAGTTTTTAGCCTTAGGTTGATGGGAAAAACCAATGGTAGGAGAGTTATTGAGACAATAGTGGAAAATCTAAAAGATGAGACCTTAGTACAATGCCAAGGTCACCTTATTTTTCAACCAAATATTATTAACAAAATTCTCAATAGAGGACATGAGATAAAACAAAAACTTACAAATTATCACAAAAGTAGCACAATAGATAAAAATATTAAGTGAAAATTTTAGCTACTAAAAGAAAACTGGACATAAGGAACAATCTTGTCACAAGAAGAAAATCGGTGAGTTAAAACATCTTCTAAAAAAAAACATTAATCTACCTTCTTCTATTGCTCAATAATCCTCTACTCCTTCCAAATTAGGTAAAGGGAAATCAACTACACTTATTGCTATTGTTAATTCTTCACAGTAATGGATTCTTGAATTGGATGCATTATATCACATGGTTTCTATTAAGGAACATTCTTCTTTGTTGGAGCCTTGTTTTGTGCCCCACATTATCATTAGGGATGATTCTCCAGTGGATATAATTGGGAAAGGTTTAGTTGATGTTGTAAATGGTACATTTGAGGATGTCCTCTATGTTATTGGTCTATAAGAAACCCTTCTCTTTGTCTACCAAATCACTCAAAATGGTAGAAAAGTCAAATTCACTCCAAATTATGTTAGTATCAAAAATCTTGAAGATAATGCATTCTTTGTAGCTGGTAAGGTTGATCATGAGTCTCGTATGTTTACTCTCACTTTGTACCTAATACACATTCCACTACACTACTCACCATTTAGATTTTGTGAGAAAACTATGGCATGAGCAGTTTGGCCATTTCAACTACCACTATCTTTAGCAACTCAACAAATAAGATACGGTCATAGATCTTCCTCATCATTTTTTTATGGTGTTTTTTTTGTTTGTGCCTTGGGAAAACATCCTATAGAAAAGTTCAACAAAGGAAAGGCTTGAAGGGATTCAAAAGTCCTTGAGTTGGTTCATAGTGACTTGGTGGGTCCTTTTCCATCATTTTCTTTTAGTGAGGCTCATTATTTTTTCACCTTCATTGATGACTATTCTAGATATA